>ML677326.1:24485132-24684656 GCA_007922305.1 Dermatemys mawii
TCTTTTCTTTTCTTTTCTTTTCTTTTCTTTTCTTTTCTTTTCTTTTCTTTTCTTTGTATTTGAAAATTACTTTGGTGCATAATAAAAAATGAAGGCGACAGTTTAGAATGCTAAGTAGCTGTTCCATCAAAGCTATGTCCATGTGTCTCTGGCTCCTACAGATTAATCTGTCCCTCTAGAATGTTCTTGAGAATGCTCTCAGAATATGGGCAGCTTTATAATAAAGTTTGAAGGACAATGAGAACAAAGCAGCTAAATAATTGATCTTCAAAAGGCCTAAACAGGGTTAACCAACTGACAGTATGCACATCAGAAGCAAATTTTAATGAAACCTGTGATATTTCAGAGATATTTTTACAGTGGTAGTCACAGCAAAAGTGAAATAAAACTCTTAATCATACTTGACATATTCATACTAACCCAAGCAGCATAAACAAGTAAGATTCTGTAACGTGATCCTACACTGCTACAAAGCACACAAATTCATATTGTTGATCCTGCTTTCATGAATAATCTTATGCAGTACTCTGACTTAAAAACACTATCAGGGATAGTACAAACAGATAGTTCAGGCAAAGTTTTGGCTCTTCTGTGCCACTGATCTGATAATCACCAATGAAAACATTTGAGCAGACAGTGATGAATATCATATTCCACCTGCTTGTAAATGTGGTTTCTCTTGAAGAGGTCCCATCAACTTAAAATTATTTTTCTGCCTGAAGAAGTTTCATTTTCTAGTGTTACTGGTAACAGCTAAGATTATTCTGTCTGAAAGAAATTAGTAAAGAAAATATACATTTTTCTCTATTTCTTAATCTGTTTATTTTGGTGCATTTGCCAGTATCTCCTATACAGTCCACTTCATTATAGTCAATTTCCCCTTTTTATTTGTGTGGTATTTCCACACAGGAGTGAGAAAAAATGATATATAGTTGCAAAACCCACAAAAATTAGCAGGGGGTGTCAAAGTCTGGTTTGGTATCCGAAAAGATTTTTAAGTCATTTTAAATTGACTAGATTTCAGATTGACAGTGTTCCTGTAAAAAGATACCTTCTGAATTTTTCAGAAAACACTTTTAGCTATGTTGATAAATTGTACAGTCTTTTGCTTGAGCACATTTTAGTTCATCATGAAATGTATTCAACAGGCCAAATAACCAATGTCAATCAGGTTTATTGCTCTAAGCCAATCATAATATATTACAGGAAAAAGGTGCTATACAGTACCAGTCTCCAGGAAACTGTCTCATTCGGCAATGATATGTTAACCTTACACTGAAGATGTGCTTCCAAAGTTACACATTTAACCTGTTGTTATATATATGACGATTTTACAAGTTACACATCTCTTTACATGTCACTAAAATCCTACCTATCAGTTTTTTCCTGGTTTCCTACTTGTTGTTCTGTTCTTTCCTTATCTGTGTTTTGGAGACTTGCATTCCAGGTACTGGTCTGTGAAGGCACTTCCCTAGCTTATACTAAGATACAGAATGAATGTTTCTTGTTTTAGACAAGTTTCCTATCTGCTTATGCCAAATGCTCACTTCAGAAAATGCAAGGTGTTATGGGAAACAGCATAAGTGACTAGGATTATGATATATGTCAAGTTAGGCTATACCACTTGTAGCCTTTTATTTTATTTAAAGTGATTTTAGTAATGTTGTATTACACCACGATGCATTCTTCTGGTGTCTACAGTTTCAAGCTCAACAGACTGAAATGTCACTGCTACTTGCTTCAGATTTAGAGTCTCTAGAAACACATAAGACCCAAAGATAGTTACCATAAATACATTCACAAACACAAAGTCTAGTCTGTTTTACCAGTATTGTTAAGTTACAATTACTCATGTATGTAGAAATTTTATAAAGACCTATGAATAAATTACAAATATAGTTATACTCACATCCTTAATGATATTGTTAAGGTCTGAGGGCTGCTTGAAAATCCCTTCCCCATCTACTCTAGCACATGTCTACTATGGCCAGCTGGAAGCGGGGAGACATCCCCACCTGTTCTTGACCGATTGCGAAAGCTTGGAGATGAGCTTAAGATTCGATTCTCCTCCCCTTCTGCTACAAATTGCCTGCTTCTGCAGCCATGGGCTGGAGGGAGCTACCCCACAGTTCTGGTTGGTCTGCTATGGTTCCGAGCTACCTCTGCAACTAGTTCATCCTGCCTTTCTGATACCAAACCAAACTCCTGATTTTTCTCTCTGAGGACTGGAGGGGGCATTCCCTATGCCCATTTCCCTGTCCTCACTAGTCTGATCCCACATGGTGCTGTGAGAGAGCAAGACTGCTGAGTGGAGTCCTTGCTGCTCTACCCAGTCCAAGTAAAAGAGGGCTTTTCCTGCACCAGCATGGCCCTATATAGTCCCAACTCTCTTCCAATCACCTGGCAAGGGAATGGGTCAGCATCTCAACACTGACCTGTTTTGCAGCGGCCACAGAAAGTCACTCACTGGCTCCCTAGCCCTTAATGGGGCATACACCTTTTCTAACAAGCCAGACAACACCCCTCACTGCTTTATGTGCAGCGAGGTCATTTTACATCTTTAACTTAGTAAAATTGCTCTTTGCACCAGCTAATGCTAGAATTATACTAGCTTATGCCAACAAGTTGCCTGATCAAAATTCTCACACTGACATCAATATATGATCTACAAATTGTGAATGGTTTTAATGTTCTTATTGTCTCGTATTTAACAGTAGTGAATTTTGATAGTATATATGTTAGTGGGCTTTAATAAAATGTAAATTTAAAATTTTTCTCCATGCTAAAAATTTGCAGATCAAGGCCCTGCACTTTTATGAAAAGCACCCTGAAGAACAGAATATGGGGAAATGAATAGGTTATCTGTAATTGGTATGTCTAAGCATCATTCACTGGGCTGTCTAATGGGAAAAAAAATCAATCGTTTTCTTTAAAGAGAAGATCTTTGAAGAGCGCAGGGTCTGAGCAGCTCAGTAATTTGTGAGTCCATCTATCTGACAGCAAACAGCACTGAGAGTGGCAGTGCAGCTCCAGTCCCTGATCTGAATTGCCAAATACTAAACGTTTCATATTCTTTGACCTCATCTTCAGATAAGCAGGTACAGGGAAGCTCGGTGCAGGAAGGCACCTTTCATCTGCGTTGCTTGATAGCATAGCTGGTCAGCAGTGGAACCTTAAGCCAAATACTGTATCTAAAAATAGGTGGCTAAAGTAAGGCTTTTGAATCCATCTTTAGGTCCCTGAATAAGTCACCTGATTTTTCAGAGTTGCTCAGCACCCACTAATGCTAAATCAGGCCCCTTTTATTTCCAAAGAACAACAGACCATGGAACAGACAATTTTAATATGAAATAAATAAGGACCTTATGACTCTGCATATGATTTGAGCTTTCTAACTACTGTAGTTGCCAGTGACATAATACAGCATTCATTCAAGACCTATGTCTGCAATGCCATTTTTGTAAGGTAACAGTGAGATTTTATTGACACAACATCCATGTCAACATTTTAAAAGACCAACCTCACTGCATCACCCACTTCATTATTTTCCCCCTCTGCTTTCTACATTACAGCAGCTGAATTTTGATATTTCTAGCCAAGTGACTGATCCTATATAATTTACCTTTTTCAAATGTTCATTATTGTTTTTTAGCTGTATTCATTAAACTAGTCCTGTGCTGCTGTTTAGGGATGCATTTATTGATCACTTCTCCTCATGGGACCTTGGATATTTAAATCAAAGTGCCCTTTGACCCTTTTAAAATCTGATAATGCCTCTCATCATGCTCTAAGACTTGCAAGGCAGGAAATAGTGTCCAACCATTAAAGCAAAGTATGGAACATTCTTTTGAAAGAAGACGTGATTACACTGATTTCACAGTTGAAAAAGAGAGTCAGGAGGACAATTTAAATGTTTAAAGATCAAGAGACCAGGCCATATGGTTTTAATCAGTATACATCCATCACCTGAATTAGCCACACAATTAAGGACTTCATAAAAAAACAGTGTGTGAGGAAGGACTTTTGAGCTCCATAATTCAGAAATAATTCTCTGTAAAATAAGTACTTCATGTTTCCTTTATACACACAAACACACACACCCAAAGAAAGATCTTTAAATAAATGAATAATAAGGGACAGAATAGTTTACTAATTGGGCGTATTGCAGAAGTGTGTTCCCACATCACTGTGCCATAGTTAAGATTGATTCAATGTTTCCAACAGAAGCTTACTGATTTGAGAGGCTTTCTGTGATGGTATAGCTATGGAAAATACAGTAGCTGTGACTGGAAAATTACCATTTGGGGTAATTAGTCTATAATGTAGTCTAATTACTTTAGATATTTTCAATATTTTGTTAAAAACGGGAGGGAATTATCACATTAAAATAAGCTGGGGGACGACAATATTTGTGCACAAAGTATTCAACAAGGTTCCCTTTGTTGTTTTTGCAGATGGTTAATTTTGAACTGGAGTTTCCCTCCTCCCTCCCAACCCAGTTCTCTGCTTGATCCTACAATAAAATGGGTAACCATGGAATTGACTGTGATCATGCAAATATATATAGGTCTGGATTCTGGGCCCTGCTTTATGGTTGCTCAAGGAATGGACAGTAGCAGCTGCAGGGAGCCTTGCCTAGCCTCTACAGAACTGCACATGAGAGAGCCAGAATATCACTAGCATACTATGGGAGCATTAGTACAGCCATTAGTGCTAGATATTCCAAAAAGGCAGAACCATATCTCTGGTGTTAAGAGGCTGGTACTGGAGGATCCCATGCTGAAAGACCTCTGAAAGGGTCCCCCAGTGCCCATAAGACTGTGTCCTTCATGAATATTATCTGCAGAGAATGTGCCCCCCAGGGCCACCCTAAAGCAGTGTTTTTTACAACAGCAATAGACTCCTTCGAACTATAAGACGGAGGAAAAGGCAGAATATAAAAGAGGAGAAAAAAAATCACACACAAATACTCTTGGCAATAAATTATACTTAGCACTTGATATCTTTAAATCAGGGTAAAAAAAGAAACCAAAAATCATCACCCATCATGGAAGATAGGTAAGTTAGTATTATCCACCTTTTACAAATGGGGAAATATAAGGAGTCTACTTTAAAACCCTGATTAGGTTTTCTGCACCCATTTGTAGCTCAGTCCACTTGACCCTGTACCTCAGCTTTATATTGGTAATATTCAGTTACTGAAAAGAAGAAGAAGAAGATGACAAGAACTAAGGCCCACCTATACTTCCTTCTCTAATTCGCACAAATAATGGCTCACAGCAAATTAACTATGCTGGCTAGGCCTAGCTGATCTGAAAGAATCCCCCAGCTCAAACATTATTGACGAGTTAGCATTTGTGTGTAGCACAGTGCAGCATGCATGGCATATGTATTTGACACTTAATGCTCCAGAGCAAGGAAAAAATATCTGAAAGTCCTGACCAATATTTCTCCAGTAAGCTCCTTTTCAACCCCCATATTTAAGGCCAAACTGCAGTGGCCAAAAAAGGCAGGGAAGAGTCAGGGCCATTTCCCATTCCAAACAGTTTGGCAGAAATGGCTTCCCATGCTGTTCCCCTTATAAGCAGGAGATATCTTCCTGTGCCCTGGGAGGTATCAGAGGAAATGCATTCCCAGTTCTTGCTGAGACACTGCAACTCCACACTATCCACAGCATGGGACTATTCACTAAAGTTAAATCATCTAATCCTATATAAACACAGACTTACCATTGGCAGTCAGAGACCATGCCTTTGTCTTGAAAACTGCTAAAATGTAATCTTCCAGCAACTCAGAAAGGAAAAAATTCCAGACCTTGACTATAGGAGCTAAAATATCCCCTGCATAATTCAACTAATTTTTTAAAAAATTTCTAGTAATGTCTGTGGGTGTTGCTCTTGCTGTTAATACATATGTATGGTGAATAAATATGTCTGTGTAATATGTTGAAGAGTTTTTCCTTGCCTTCTCTAAATTAGGAATGATATAATTCAAAGTAGCGACTTTAATCTATTTAGGCCGGCCAGGCACCCTTTCCATTCTTAAACACATAAAAACAGAGCAATGATCTATCTAGTCTGGCACCCTGTTTTTGAGTGGTCCTAACCAAAGACTTCACCGTAAGGCAAAAAACCTTCTTAACGAATCTTGCCAGATGTGCTATATCATGGGGGTGGGAGAAGAGGAGGGCTCCTTTCTAATACAAGCAGTGATCATTTTATCTCCTGAAACACCTGGTCCCTGTAATTTTGATACTTACCTATTTCTTTCTGTGTGTCTGACTCTTTCCAAAGCATCCATCACCATAGTGTCTAAGACTTATTAATTATAGAAGTCTGTCCCCTGCCACAGCATATGGTGTATGCATTCAGAAGAGACAAAATAAGGTGATTTTATTTCTTTTGCATTGAATAATTCAGGGATTTCAAATCATGCAAGAAAAACGTCCCTAATCTGCATTACTGATGAACAGCGTGTAACATTTCATTATAAAAAAAATCACTCGCTCCTCTTCATATAACAGAATCTGTAATCAGTCAGTCAGACAAGGGTTATTGTTTTGCACCTTCCTACCTTCTAAAGGATCAATGGAGAGTTAAAAACAAAATTTAAAAAAATTAAATTGCTTTTGAGCTGAGCACGTCTATGCCAAGTCTCAGCATGGAGGGAATTTTAGCTGCTGAGCAACCTCATACAATAGTGCTTTAGAACAGAAATGCCAAAGAACAGACCCTTAACTACATTATTGTGGCTTTGGTATGGGTGCCACTGTGATGAAAGTACTCTGATATAAAAGTGTCTGCCCTGAAAATAGACATAACGACAGCTTTGTGGGTGGAACTTGAGCTCTTTTCTATACAGGCTGACCCAGGAAGTCAGAAAGGGAGAGTAAGAGGGCAAGGTCTACATCATGTGGGCACATAGCTGCCTGAACAAGGGAGTCAGGGAAATAAATATTGAGCAGTACAGTGGTTATTACAGCATCATTTCCAGCACTACCATTAATGCATTTGCACAGCTACCATTCACACTCAGATGCAAATAAGACTTACACCCCTTGTTACTTCCTCACTCTCATGCAAAATTTTGAGTATGGTAGTTTGGGAAATATTGTAGCCTTCAGTGTCCCAGAAGAAGAGCAAAAAGTACAGTACTTTAGGGCTGGATGAGTTCTTTCTCATGCATCATGACTGATGTCAAACCGGCCACATTGTTCTGTTAGAATTACATGCTTACAATATATATATGGAAATACTTATGAGTTTAATGAGAATAAAAACTTTTAAGAATTTTACTGACTTCCTGCTGCTTTCAGACATAATGTAAAACACTGACTTAAAGGAGGAACAACCTAGTATTAGTCTTACCACCTGTTACTTATTTGCCAATCTAGAGTCACTTGTTTCAGATGAAGTATATCTATGTAATTATAGAGTAGTGTTTTAAAAAGGATAGTACCCCCCCAAAATCCCAGTATTCCAATCTAGTCTATTGTACTCTATGTAGGTCTTATACAGTACTCTTCACTGTAGTATTTGAAGTACCAGTGAGTATTCCAACCTCATATGCTTTGGCATTTGTTTCAGTACATGTAACTTCTTTCTGGCACATAAGCAGACAACTGTATATCCAAATTGGTAATATTATTACTCACAATAATTCCTTTTGGGTGAGTGGGAAGAGGAAACGAGGATTGTCAAACTTTCTGTTCTTCCATATTAACTAAAGGTTTGGGGATCTTCCTATGGGGAAACTAGAGCAAATAACTGGGTTTTTTTTTCTGTTGCAGGACAGTGTAGTTAGATTTCAGAAAGTAATTCTTGTTTAATTATTATTGGTATGGATGCTTTTTAATTATTATTTACTTGCTGGCTTTCTATAGACTCTAAGGCACCAATGAAATATTCTAGGCCCTCCATGAATGCATACTTCTATTTCCCCTCACAGGGTTTGTTACCTTTGAAGTGGGAAAACACAAGCTGTTGATGGCTTACATCTGGATTTATGCAAATATATGACAATTAGTTACAAATTTGCAATCTACTGGTATTTTGTCAGAGAGAGTTGGCAGGTATGTGATGTTTTTATCAGTCTTGTATAAAAAGAGGTTATGTCCACTGCATAGGGTAGTGTAACAGGGAGACCAAGTTATTCCTCGAGGTGAAGGTCTGGGCAGCATCTGATCCTTGGAGGTAGCTCATTCTTAGGACTGCTGTCCTGCAAACCTTACATTATATTACCTCTTCCATATCTGGACTAGTTCATCTGGGAAATGTCTCTTCTAGTAGAAAATGGTTATGTAATAAACCACTTAAAGTTTGCTGGGTGGAGTTTGTATTTTGCCACTTGAGGGCATCCTGTCATTATGTTTTGTAATAAAGCTGCACTTCTAAATTCCCATAAAAATAATGGATCTCTGCCGAAAAGTGGTATTTGCCAGAAATGCTGATGCAGCACTGGAGATGATAATTTGCTGTGCTAAACTGGCATTTCCTCGAGTACCAGCTCAGAAAGGGCGGTATTTCAGGAAATGTTAAGTCAACAGACAGGGAAAAGTGGCACAGATACAAGTAGATGAAGTTTTTCTGGCAGAGACCAATGTACATTTTAGAGATGTACAGAGACTGTTATAATTAGTCAAATCCAGGCTGGTCAGCCTGATCAGGGTGGTATGTGAATGGACACCACTCATTTCCTCCCTATTGTTAGTTCCAGTAAATTAGGTTTTGGATAATGTAAGATTCCTAATAAGGCCAGGGCAAGGGTCTTAACACTACTGAATAAGAATCCAGAATGAATTAATAAATTATCAGGAATCACTTTATTTAGATCTGATCCTCAGTACTCACAGAAGTACACATGCCAGGCCTCTTCAAGATGCCAGCTCTTAAACTCCTGGATGCTTGATCCCCTCTGTTCAGACTGAGTCCTGGTTTTGTCAAGGATCAATGTGCCAAGTCATATTGATCCTGAGTCTGATACCCCAGTGGTTTTACAGCTTAATTCCATTGACTGTAACGATAGTTACTGCTGAGTTACACCAGTGCAAGTGAGATCATAGTCAAGTTCTGTGTCACAGACAACTTGGTGTGTCAGAGTTTTGTGTCTCCTGACTGGAGAAGAGATTCCCCTCTTAGAATATCTGAGGCTGCGTATAGAACTTTAAACACACCTGAGCTATTACATAGGTTATGAGACCATGGAATACCAATTTTCCCTTTTCCAGACTATGATAAACTGTGACAGCTTCAATTCTTGATGTACCATTGATATCACATTGACTCAGATGGGGAGTTGCATCCAATGGGATATTCAGCCCTAAAACTGCAATGTGTGGAAAGGAATTTACTAGCCCTGATAATGCAGCAAGCTTTTGGCATAGCCCTGAGCAATATGATTATACACTCTTTCTCCTTCCTTGCATACATCTTGCATGCTGCATGGGACATTTTGACCCAAAGAGAAGAAAGATCAGGGCTACAACAAATTATTCCAACCACAGACAGATCTTTCCCATATTAAATAAGGAATATGAGGCTCAAATATGGACCTGTATCCCTGTAAGGTTTCTTCCCTCCACATTTGGCCTACATTCAAACTTTTTGCCCCATCCTTATAACTTCTCTCCACCTAGACCAGAAACCACATGCTGTCCCTTTATTAACCTCCCATTTAACCAGCCTTTCTCACTAGGCCCATAAATACAACCCTTGCAATAAAACTTTATATATAAGGAACATGATTACATTTAACAGTCAGTTTAACCTCTCGTGCTTCCAATTTTAACCTCTCGTGCTTCCAATTCCAAGTTTAACCTCTCTGTCTTCCAACTCTTCTTTGTGCAACTGTCGGGACCTGAGTGACTCTCCAAACAGGCTCAGGTTACGCAAAGCTATGGGTAGTTTCAGGTGAATTCTTGGACCTGGGCACGACCAGGAATGGTCTTATTAGAGTTTTATTATACAGATTATAAGAAACTACACAAACTGAACTCTTTCTTTCAATAGCTGGGCTCCATTCTAAAGTCACCAACAAGGGGTGGAGAGCTAGGGAAAATGAGAGGGAATCAGAAGCTTATAATTAGCCAGTAAGTTAACAAAACTCACGGTATTTATCTCAGAATCTACGAGGAAGTACTCTGCTTAGAATCAGAACTGCTCAACTATGTGTCATGAGTACTTTACTGATAACAGTTAATGTAGATTTTATTTAGATTGTAAGATGTTATTGAGTTTGATAGCATAGATTTATTTAGAGTGTAAGTTCTGTGGTATGGTACATAAAATACACAAAAGGTTGTTACAAGATGGGGGGGAGAAAAATTGTTCTTCTTAACATCTGAGGATGGAACAAGAAGCAATGGGCTTAAACTGCAGCAAGGAAGGTTTAGGTTGGGACATTAGGAAAAACTTCCTAACTGTCAGAGTGGTTAAGCACTGGAATAAATTGTTCAGGGAGGGTGTGGAATCTTCATCATTGAAGATTTTTAAGAACAGGTTAGACAAACACCTGTCAGGAATGGTCTACATAATTCTTAGCCCTGCCATGAGTGCAGGGGCTGGACTAGATGACCTTGTGAGGTCCCTTCCAGTCCTATGATTGTATGATTCTATGAGGTTGCTTCTCAACATTTTTGTGCACTATATGACAAGAAGGCAGCATGCCTCATGGACAGAACACTGGACTAGGCCTCAGGAGACCTGGATCCTAACTCTGACTCTGGCTGGCTGGGTGACCTTGGGCAAGTCACTTCCCTCTCTCTGTGCCTCAGTTTCCCCATCTGTAAAATGGGATTAAGATACTGACCTCCTTTGTAAAGCACTTTGGGATATACTGATAAAAAGTTCTATATAACTGTTTGATAATTATTATTATTATTATTGTCCAGTGCTTAGCAGAAACTTGGCTGGGGCTTTAAGCATTACTGCAATACAAACAATAATAAATGGAATGATTTTTCTTTAGCTCAAATAGGGCGTGTGCTTTCGGAGTTGGAGGATCTAAATTCAATGACTGCAGACACTGTGAAATTCTAAGTGGCCACCGTAAGCAGCATAGCAGCAGTTATGCTAGCCTAGTAGATAATATATTTGTGACAATATATATTTTACTGATATTCTCTGGGACAAGGAACATCAAGTGTAAAATGGTGGGTGAGGTAGCAGGTCTGTTATATAAGGCATGACACACTGTTACTATGTGAGGTTTGCTGGCCCCTGGCTAGCTGCAGGTCAGTAACCCCCTTAAACCCTTTTATTCCTCTTAGAATCATAACTGTTTTCTCCAAATATGGCTACTAGTAAATAGCAGCTGACTAGACTTAGAAAGGCTTGTTTCAATACCTTATCCATCAATTTTTCAAGCTAAGAGCTCTTAGATGTTAAATTTATGTTCATGGTTCAGTACAAAAGTTTACCAAGTCTTTTGTTTTTCACTCTTTGGACTATTAGCAGCAGCAGCAACAGCAGCAGAAGGTCACCAGAGGAATGTACTTTGTCAAGTAGCTATTGTTGTGCCTGTGTATTTTTTTTTACACGTTGGCATGACTGCTTTAATCTGTCATGACTGCAACTTCTTTCATAGATCTGAAAGCAGGTCTCTGCTGTGAGATGTCTGGGTTCAGTTTCCTCGGCTCTGTAACCATTTGTCTAGTTTTTTCATTTGTAAGTGTCAGACTCGGAGATGCCTGTTAGATTTCTGTTCAAAACGGGGATAAAGACACAAATTGTTGGCAGTTAAAAAATTGGAAGGACGTGAAATTGCATAAAATCAAACATTTTACCACTTTGTTGAATGGTGATTGCCTGAGACTGAAAGACATGTTGTCAGTCATAAAGAAAAGACATATAGGGCCCAATCCTGCAGTCTAAACACTGAAGCAACCCTCCTATTAAATTTAATGGGCCTGATTCTCCATTGCATTGCACCTTGTATGGTCATTTTAATTTGAACAAAGTAGATGTAAAAACATTACCACTCTGATTCAGTAGCATTTATGCCCACTTTGTGCTCACTCTGTACACATAGTAAGGGCCTGATCCAAAGCCTGTTGAAGCCAATGGAAATGCATTTCTTTGATGTGCTTAGGAGCAGACCCTATGTGAATACTCAAGGGCTGAGGCAGTGGAAAATCAGTACAAATGCCTTCAGAATCCAGCAAAATGATTGCACTAGATCTGCAAGATCAGGCGCTCGGAGCAGCATGTTCATGCAGAAATATAATAAATTAAGCAAGAATATTTTAATGATGAGAATGAATTGCAGTAGTTATGAGTTTAATGGTAAACATTTCCAAATCTTTTTCCAGGAAAAAGTTTATCCAGTCCATTTCCAAAGTCATTTGAATAAAGCATGAAAAAGATCATTTCTCAGAAATATTAAAGTATTTTATAATTGGAAAAAAGAAATTGATACATGGGGTTAACATCTGTGCCATCCAAGTAGCAAGCTGCTCATGCTCCATGAAATGAAATGAATGCCATGGCCTTTTAAACTGGCACAGGGGAGCTATTTATGGTGAAAAAAAGATTTGCTGAACTACTGTAGAATGTAGAGATAATTTTGGAAATCAGATAACACCTTTGATGCTAAACACATCACTGCCCATGAGCCCACAACATCTGTTCCACCTGAGAGGTTATCCAATACGCTTGGATGTGATCACAGAGCCTAATTCTATCGTACATATCTATTCAAAAACAAGTTATAAACTGACTTGGCAGTTACATTAGTGGTCTCCTGGATATCTGGAGCTGTGGTCAGTAAAACAACACCTGATAGTATCAGTGAATATATTTAGTTACTCCAAAATGTTTTCACAGTTTTTATGTCATCTTACAATGCATTTGTATGAAAACTTTTATTATGAAGGACCCCAACGAACATTAAAAATGCCAAATAAAATGCAACCTATGGCATCAATCCTTTAAGCAGACGAGTAGTCCCAAATTTCAATGGCACAATTTACCTGCTAGAGGTTAACAAATGTGTCGATGTTTTCAGGTTCATGCCTTAATAATACCACCTAGTTCTTACATAGTGCTTTTCATCAATAGATCTCAAAAAGATTAACATTGGTACTCAACAGTTGCCCCAGAACCTCCCAGGCTGAAACTCTATGTTATTAGTATAGATTAGTATCACTATTAGTAGATTAGTATCACTTCACTCTCCACTGACAGGCAGCCCCTTCCAGGGAAAAGTGCAACAGTGTTTAACAGCACACTGCAGATTTATGAAGGGTGGAAGTAAAGACAAATACTATATTCAATTGAAAGTACGTTGTTTGCTTAGTTAGCCACTGCATACTAAGTGGTGCATTAGAAATACAATAGAGAGGTAAACAGATTTCAGGACAAGTTTTATGTTCACTGTTGATACTTGATTTAGCCTAACTTCTATTTTATGTAAAAACATAATAGCAATTTAAAAAATTAATAACAAAGAAGCTATACTGCAATGTTTGGTTAGTCCCAGAATAATTATTCATTATTCATATTAGAATGAATACAGGGACTAAAAGCCTATCTTTGGAGAAAAGTGCTATAGAATGTTTATTACAAAGAAGTAGTTGTACTTTTCTGAAAAACAGAGTTATTAGTCAGTTGACGAGAAGCCTTCCAGTATGAAAGTTCACCTTACTACATGCTGGAGGCCTGAGTCACTAAGGACAGACTGTAGAGAAGTATTGTATATTGGAGTGTACCATCTACTGATCCCTTAACACCAATTCCTATGATAGGTAACTTTTTCTTGAAGTTCGCTCATATTGATCAGCCCCAACACTATTCAGTTTATGAGAGACTCTGAGATCAAAACATCGGGAGGTATGGCTGGAATGTAATGATGAATGAGTGTAATTGAAGGGAGATTCTGGACTTAAGTGGTTTTCCTATTTTCATATAAACATGTTTTTTGCAGCTTCTTGTGGAATATTCATTCATTAGGGACCTGATGCAGTGTCCATTTGAGTCAATGGTAATTTTTTCATTAACTTCACTAGGAGCTGGGTCAGGGCACTGATTAGTAGAGGACTTAACTCCCCAAAACTCTCACACTAGTACCTTTCCTAAGGATACACTTACAGCTTTGAAAAAGAGAGAAATAAAATCTTGTGCTTCAATTGTACATTGGTTCTGGGCCACTCTATGTGACTCATGAATCATGCAAAATCTGAATTTTAAAAAAAACCCTGCTAAATAAGGTACATCATATTGCTCCATCCCTCTAGCCAGAGGTCTAAAGACCTATCCCTCTGAAGACTGTCATAACACCATTCCAGCTTGACTAGACAAAGTAATTCAAATAATGCAAGGCTTTCGCCTCCGAGGCTAAGCAGTGTCATGCTGCTATTAGAGGGGTAGGTCAACTAATCTGCTGGATTTCTTTAAAATAATTAAATTGTTTCCTATAATAAAATTTTTTCTTGTATAGCTAAGCTACTATGTATACCTTCAGCAGTCATTTTTTTATGTATTTTGTAAAGTGACTTTATAATATTAACCGTGTCTTTAGTAAGTCTTAGCTTTTGGCTTATCTTACCTCCAACCTTGAGCTAGAAATAAGAAGCAGCCATCCCTTCATAGCCTATGCAAATATACATGCATCTTCATCCGTCTTTCTGTATATTGCAGGTACAACAGTGCCTTACATGGCAAAGACCATTCATTTAATCCATTCACTAGAAAAGCCTGAGGCTTTACTTCTGCTCTCAGCCATGTTTGCTGCAGCCTCCTTTAACCACCTTTCCATTCTCTCTGATTATCTACATACTTCATTGTCATGGTAACTGCATTGTGACCAGCATCAGATTCTATAGGATCTTCCCATTCAATTTCACAATCATATAATAGGCATGAAGAAAAGGAAGGACTAATCAGTTTTCAAAACGTTTCATATTTCAATGAACCCCCTCTAACTCTTCCCCGTTCCAAACTAAATCATTCTTGTTGGCCATCTTGTGTCATTTTTAGAAACTGTTACATTAAAAACAATTCTTGTTATCCTTTTCTGGAGCTAAACCTTTTTAGATGAAGTATTTAGAATTGTAAAACAAAACAAAACAAAACAAAACACCCTACCTAAAATAGTAATACTACAGTGCTTTAGGACATTAGCATAGAATAATGTTGTATTTTCTGAAAGTGTTCCAAGTGATGGTGAGCTATTATCGATAAAATGTCATTACACTTTTGATATGACTTTCTATCACTTTCTATCCTAAGCTTATTATTTTTAAAGAAGCAGGGATTTTCACTACTATATTCTTATTATTTTAGTTAATTATCTGCTGAACATAATGTACACTCTTCTAGACACATTGACTTTAATCTCTCTCATATTGGAAGATCCTCTAAGTTTAAAGCACATGAATGTATATGAGAAGGCTTACACTATTTTGCCAGTTAGGTATGCCAGTGTGTCTTGCCTAATATTTATCCTATTTCTAATTCTTACCTCTATTATGCTGCATTTATATCCTTCTGGATTTTCTTACAAACCGCTGATTTTAAATAGATAGACTGGTTACCATAAGGTTCACGGAGTTAAATCAACACAGAACTTTGTCCTTTGTGCCATCAGAAATTGTCACCAACTATCAGTCTGCTTTGTGCCCCAAATCATTGCTAACTATTTTCAGTAACATAGTCTAATACTGTCCTATTAGTATTAACTTCTATCCACTCTAAGGAACAGCCACTTACTCAGACTTTGCTTCCAGTCACTTTTTACCCCCTTTTTGGCCTTTACTCCATGGTTATTTCTTTTACTTAGTAGTCTCTTAGGGCTGGGCTACCCTGGGGAAGGGTCAGCCTAAGATATGCAACTTCAGCTACGCAAATAGCATAGCTGAAGTCGCAGTATCTTAGGTCGATTTACCTGGCCGTCCCCACAGTAGAGAGTCAATCGCGGCCGCTCCCCCGCCAACTCTGCTTACTCCTCTTGCTGAGGTGGAGTACAAGAGTCAATTCGGGGATCAATTTATCATGTCTAGATGAGATGCAATCAATCGATCCCCTATACATCAAGCACTACCCGCTGATCCGGCGGATAGTATAGCCGTATCCTTAGTGATGGTACCTTATGAAAATCTGTTGAAAATATAACTGTGTGACTTTTATTTGCTCCTTTATTAACTTTCTCAAAGAAATATGGCAGGTTAAAGAAGCCCAATTTCAATATGCACCAGCCATGCTGATTCAACCTTATCATCATTTTATACATGTTCTTCTCTAGTCTATCCTCTATCTGTTGCCCTGGAACTGAAACAAGATGACCCAGTATAATTAAGCAATTTCACATGGCTCCACTTTAGCAGCTTTCCCATCTTAGGGCCCAATCTTGCACCCACTGAAATCTAAATTTATTCCTGTGTAAAGAGGCCTATGCACAAGGCTTATGCAACATTTAAGCTCTCTAAAAAGCATTCAACCATCATATTAAGAAATTGCTTCTTCAAACTAGTCCCTGGATCATTCAAATTCTGCATGCTAATGCTGAGTTAGTTGCAATCTCCCATTGCAATTATTATACCATCATATTTTACAGTTTCTTTAATCTCTTTTTCTATACTAAGGGTCTTATCCTGAAGTCTCTTACTCTCATGAGTTATATATGTATGTATAGTCTCACAGATGTCACACAAAAATAAGAAGTGACAAAGAGTCCTGCAATTCCAGACTAACACGGCTACCCCTCTGATTCTTGACAAAAATAAGAGATTGCAGATTCATACCCTAAATTGCTTACTTCCATGGATCTAAATACAGAGGTCAATTTTGCTCTCTTTACTCAGACAAAATTTTCATAGACTTCAGTAAGAGCAAGTTCCGGGCTTTAGACTGGGCATGCTTAATTCTTTTAGCTTGAACATGCAGGAAGGGCAAGCATTAGAGACTCCCAAGAAGTACATGCAACTTAGCAGACATGAACTTCATCACAACAGTTTTCTGAATGCTGGTTTTAAAATAACTAGTGAATAATTTAGAAAAAGATATTCAGTATTATGGATAAAACTCCCACTGATTTCAATGGGGCCAGCATTTCACCCTTGTTAGGCTAAATACAATGGTTTGGCTGTGTTCTTGCGAGAATTATTCTTTTGCTGTGCCATAAGGCATGTTCTGGTGCTGAGCATATAAAATAGGTGTATTTGCTTACCTGATACTAATAACTAAAAGCTCATTCTATTAAATGGGTGTGGCAGGGCAGCTAGGGGCAATTATCTACTATCTGTGCAGTCTCCTTCATACAACCAATGTTGTATGCAAATTAGCTCTAGAGTAAGGCTGGTGATTGGTTGAATTATCTCTGATATAACAATGGTCTAGAACTCTTTTGGCTGAGGACTTAAAAACTGTGGAGAGTGAATCCCAGTGATTCTCAGTGACGACTGAAGCTGGTGATACTCTGAATAAAACCATTTCAACCATGCATGTAGTTGTTTTGATCACTTCACACTGAGGGCTTGGCTACACTTGCACATTACACCACAATAAAGCCACCCAGAGCGCTCTACCTTACTCCCTATCCACACTGGCAAAGCATGTAGAGCGCTGTGACTCCCTGGCTAGAGCGCTCCTGGTACGCCGCCTTGGCAAGAGGGATAACGTCTGGTGCATATTGGGTGAGATTCCCCAGCATCAGTGTGAACGAGGAGTTGCATTACTGCGCTCTGATTGACCTCCAGAAACGTTCCATAGTCGCCTTAAGTGGCCACTCTTCTCATTGTTGTGAAATCGCCTGCAGGAATGTGGAAGTGCCCTTTCAAAGCTCCATTTCAGACAGCCAGTTGCTTATCTGCTCTGAGACAAAGCAAACATTTACTGCTTGCTCTGAGTGAATGAGAGAGAGGCAGAGGGAGTGGAGTCTGAACTTACAAGACAGCATACTGACACACTCAGCACCCCAAAAATCCAGTGCGCTTGCAGTTGTCAGTGTGGACAGACTGCAGTACTTTCCCTAGCGCGCTCTTCAAAGGCTAGTTTCACCCAAAGCGCTCTACATCTGCAAGTGTAGCCAAGTCCTGACTCAACAGATGTCCTAGGCTTCAAAGCGGCACATAGAACTACAATCCTGGAATCCTACTACGTAGATTGTAGAAATATTTAGTTGCCACTACAGCACAGTACTACAAGGTTAAATATATGTGTTTCTGTCTATGCAGCATATACCACAGCAAAATTGTTTACACCTGAACAAAGCATTACATAGTCACTTGGGGTTCAAACCTGAGTTTTCATGCTTTGAACTGCTCAGGCAGACTGTGAGGAACTTCAAGGAGAGCTAACTAAGCTAGGCAAATGGACAACATAACAGATGAGATTCAGTGTTGACATAGGTAAGATAATGGGCACTGGGAGGAATAATTTGAACTACTTATGCACATATTGCTAGTATAACCCCTCTGGAAAAAGATCAGAGTATCAGAAAGCCCAATGGAGATGTCTCCTCAACTTTCAGTGATGTTCAGACAAGGAAACCAAATGTTGGGAGGAGTAAAGAATGATATAGAAAATAATACTTGAAAGCATTATCATTTAATTGTATAAAGAAATTATATGCCCTTCTCTGGAATACTCTTTTCAGCTCTGGTCACTCTATCAACTTAACTGTTTGCATGAGAAGAGCAGTCACAGATTCCAAAAGAAGGGCCCAGTCGGCAAACAGATGTCCTTCTTTCTCTCTCAGGGACCTTCAGTCATTTAACTTCCCCCATTACCAGGGATTATGTGAGCCCTGTTCCTTCCTGGTGCCTCACCAGTGCTGTCTCATTTCCCTTTTCATTACGCTGAGGCAAGGAAAAGACTGGCACCACTATACTTGGAGAATACAGTGATACAGTCATGAACACACGTGCACTTACCTCTCTGTCTTTGAGCTTGCCCATACGCTATCTCTGGACAGCCTTTTCTCACCCCAGACACACACACTCATACATTTTAATCCCACTGTCTCTGGCTTCTCTCCTATCTTCCCTCACACACACTCACATGTGCCATCTATCTCCTTACACAGAAACCTTATGTTCCTTTTTGTTTGTACAGCACTTGGTCCTAACCAGGGCTCTTTGCTTCATTGTAATAGAAAATAATAATAATATTAAATAAAAATCACTCGAACCTGACTCCACATATATTTCTCTCCCCAACTTCTCGCTGCCCTCATTGTCACCCCCAATTCTATTCTTCTTCAAGGGCCCCCATTCCTAAATTTTTGCCCCTTAATCTCTCCTCCTTTTTGCTGGACTCCATCCTGAATTCTCTGCCCTCCTTCTGCCTCCAGTTCTCACTGGCACCCCCCCGGCCCCATTTGGGAACATACTTCTTTATCCAGATCCCAAAGTTCTCCTTGACATCCCTCTTTATATCTATTTCCCCTAGTACATGGTGATGCTGTTCAAGGTGTTGGTTTTACTATATAAAGCCCTACATAGTTTGGGACCTTGCAGCCTTATGGATCACCTCTCTCCCTACAAGAGCAACAGAGGTGCTTCTTCTGATAGCCCTTAAATGCACCTCTCAGCAATTTAAAGGAAGGTCACTCTCAGTGCAAGGATCCTGTCTATAAAGCCAACTTCCCTCTGGTAGTCTGACAGAGAGTGATTTTGCTAAGCTTTAGTGCACTGTGCAAGGCTCATCTCCTTGGCCAAGTGAGTCTTTTATCTAAGGCATCTCCTTCCCCCTTTTTCCCTCTCCACTTTGTTTCTTTATTCATGATTGTTTTTGTATGTCATGTGGTCAGATGTCACAGCAATGGATGCATTATAAATTATTAAAATATATAAATAAGGTGCATATCAAGTGACTTGGATGTACAGAGCGTTGGGGTTTTATATATTCACTTGAAAGAGTAGGAATACCAGTTCTCTTTGGCCAGATTGCAGGCTGTAGATGTTATTTACCGAAAAGAAAAGAAAAAGAAAAGAAAGCACATCTGTCCAAGCAGAATCTCATCAGACAGGGCTTTGATTCTATAGGCCATGGATTTTTTTTGAAAACAGAGATTCTGATAATTTTCCAGAGAGGTTTGTATTTTTCATTGAATTTTTATACAGCATAATAAGCTTTCACTTTAAAAGTAAAAGGCAAGGCTGGATGTCAATTTTCCAATACTGTACTCTGACCAGAAAGCAAGATTTCATAGGTCTAGTGTTTCACAAATGAAAAGCCGCTTTTGTTAGTGGTAGAAAATTGCCATAGAGTAAGGCCAGAATTTGTGATCTGATATTTTAACTACCATTTGTGACCTATGATATTTTAATTACAGTTGGAACTTCATACCTTTCACAGAGAAAATTGTGGTATGTGGAACTCAACTGAGGTAAAATTTTCATCAGAAAAATATGTTAAATTAAAAGGCCAGTCAACGTGTGTGACAGATTTGTTAATTGAATGTGAAAGGTTTAAACTATCTTAAAATCATGATGCTGGAAATTCTTATGGCAGGAATAATTTACACACAGAGGGTCACATACCCTCGCACAGGGCTTTGAGGTGGTGAGCCCAGCAAGAAAATGCGATATGGCAGTGGCAAGCTGTTGGAAGGGCAGTGGAAAGCTGCACCAGTAGAAGGGCCATCCATGGTGGGTGACACACGTCAAATTGTGGGTCGTGAAAGCTGGGGGGGAGCAACGGGAAGTGACCAAAGAAAATGCTGATTGAGTACATCCTTTCAGCAGCTTTCGCCAACAGGACTGATATAGAACCTTAGCCATAAAATAGAGGAGCCCCTCCTCCTCAACACTCACACGCAGCACAAAATCCAGAGGAACGACAACAGCAACAACCATGTCTCCCTGCTCTAGGGGTGAGGCATCTTGTGGTGCAAGAGACCACAAAGGCACAGGGAGATGTGATTTACATCTCCTTGGGCCCTCTTCAGTTAATATTATCCTTCAGTTGAATCACTTTATATGAACTGTTTTTGAGATTGAGTCTGTGTAGCAGAACGTCAATTGAATTGTATCTCAGGCAATGGTCAGTAACTCCAGAGCTGGTGCTAGCACATATTTTTTTCAGTAGGAATAAAAGTATTTCTAATCACTGCAAGCTAGCTGTAATCATTCTAGTTTGGAAACAGCAATATTTTTACTAATAGCAGGAACAGCCAGAGGAAGTGATAGATGATATAGATATGAAAATTTTAAACAGCATCCACTTGTGATTATAAAATTATTATTTTAAAATTACGTGTATGCCACCAAAGAAAGCTGGATCGGTTCAACAGAATTTAAAACAATACAAAAGTAATTAAAATTGCCTCCATGTTAACAATCATGCTGCTTCTGTGGAGATCAAAATCTTTATACATGTGGTAACCAGGTACCTAAAGTCCACTGTATGCATTGCTGCTGCTGTCAAACCAGACAGGGTGGGAATCTGGAACTGTGTTTAAGAAAGCAGACCTCTGAGATAATCAGTTCTGTTAGGTAAACTTCTCACATTTAAGCTGCTTATTCTGAGCCTTTTGTTGTGAAATACTGAGGAATGAAGGTTGTGTCCAACAAAATCAGAGTTGAGGATGGCTGACACAGTAGATTTATTGAATGGAAACTGTCTGATAAAAATGATAGTTCAAACAATGGATCAGAGAAGTGAGTCATGAAGCAGTTCCAACATCAGCAGATTTTCTCCAGATGTACTTATAAACTAGACAGATACAAAATAGAAAACCAGGAATTCCATAAATTACAGCGAAGAGCATCTTATTTATTTCTCATAGGATGTTACAGATACCAGAGGGATCATAAAAAATATCAGGATGAACAAGAATGTCACCAGGAATTGAAAGTAGCAAAAGCAAAAAGAACCATTACTAATACAGAAAAAATTTCATGTCTTATCAAATTAATGTGCAAATCATAAATGATTAATCTGTCTTCAGGCATCAGGGATCTGATTCTGAAAAAGTTAACAATGTAATTTCAGACATATAACTGGTCACCAGTGTATACAAATACTGGATTTAGATGTGCAATTATGGTTATAGTTCATGCAAATTAGGTGCTTAATCACATGCAATTTTTATTTGTTGCTGTCCCTAACTAAGTCATAAAGGGTACAAAGGGTACATTAGTGTTGAACTATGGGCAGTGAAAAATGCAAATCCCACACCCCCTTTTACAATGAACAAGATGGAAAAAAGCTGACAGCTGTGTCTTGCTAAGGGAATTAGAGGGGTGGGGAAGAGAGAGATGGAAAAATCATTCCCCATTTGAATCCCAGGAATCAACAGAGTCTAACTGATGATAAGGAGAAAACAGTGTTCAGCCCCAAAATCTCTGCCTCCTGGATATTCAAATTAGCCCCTACCAAAATGTGTTGGTATAAGATGTTCTTATCCGCTCCTGGCAGGAGGCGTAAGTGATGAATGAGGATACTGTAGCAAGTTCAGACTTCTTGAATAAGGCAAAATTGACAATAGAGTTGTACTCCACCTGAAGTCCTACAAGCTACTGGTTCTCAAGTTCTATCATGGTGCCTGTATTCAAAATGGCAAACAATGTCTCAGAGCCTATGTAAGTGAGGCAAATTGTGCAAATGAGCCATCAATTCACACAGATATAGCAAATAAATGCCAAAAATGGTCCTGCTAAGATACCTCTTAGTGAGTAAAGCATCTGAGACTCAGGCAAGTTTCTCAAACACCTGAAAACAGATGAATGCCTTTGCATCAAACAATCTAATTCTAAGGCTTTCACACAAGCCAGGAGAGGATGGGATGGCTTTTTCAGTCTCTGGGATAAGAACAGAAGGAGCATTTCAGACAATTCCACAGCCCTTCATTCCTATATAAAAGCCAGATGTTCCTCCTGGTATGTCGAGCCAATGCCAGTCTAAACCTTCTGATGGGTACACAAAATTTATCTGTGTAGCTATGAAATTTGTCTGGGCCTCAAAAGACAGAGGAAAATTCAGATTCTTCGTGGACAACTGAGTCCAGAAAACCCAGGATCTCAGGAGAATTCAAGTGACCTCGAGTTTCCACATAGATTTTAAAGACAACACCCTCCATCCCCAGCCCTTCCCGTTATGTTAAATCCAATGATATTCTCAAACACAGACAAAAGTTTTATGCAAGAGAAAATGATGTCTTTTGTGACAAAGGCGGCAATGGTAAAAATTTCCCCAGACCAAGCAACATTTGCAAGCAATTTGTTCCGTATGTCCAAAAGAACAGAGGAAGGACCATAAATCTGTGATAAATCTGAGAGGACTGAATGCTTGGTTACTGTACGAATACACACATTGCAAGATGAAGGGATCCATCTCCTAAGAGACACCTCAATGCGGGATGATTGGATAGTGAGATTAGACCTGAAGGATGTCTCACTATCCTGCTGGTGAAAGAATGTCAAAGGTTCCTCCAAGTTTTGCTGGGAAGGAGAACTTGGCAGTCCTCCAACCTACCATTTGGCCTCTTCTGAGCTCCATGGTAGCAGCCTTCTGTGAGAGAGGGCTCAGGATAACAGTCTGTTTAGACAACACGCTGATTGTGGCACAGAACAGAGAACTGTTAGCAGTGGAAGCGGATTTGGTGAAAACAATCCTAAAGAGCCCAGAGTTCCTGAAAAATGACCAAAAATCAAATCTGGCCCGTGCCCAACAAAGTTCCAGGGATTTATGGTGATGAGGTCTCTGCTCAGCCACTCTCCAGAATTAATATACAAACTCTTCAGATAGTGAAAGGGCTCTGAGGACAACAGTCATCCCTCTCCCTGAGTCACTTTGGATCACAAAATCTTTGAAGTTAGAATTGGGAAAGATATCTTTGGTCATATCCTTGCAAATAGGGACTTGCTTTCTTTGGTACCTTTTTTGTGTTTTTATCTGAAATAGCTTCAAAAAGTCCCAAGCAACTGGGCTCCCCTTGAAAGCCTATTCCATTATCTAATATCTTGACTGTCAGGAAACTTTTGGCTGTGAAATTCTGCATTACTTAATTTAATCTCATTACTCCTGGTTATCCATGTATTACACCCTTAATAGTGTGTTTCATTCCATCCCAGGCATCTCCACCTTTCAAATATCTGTAGTCTTTCATTACCCTACCAACTGCCATTATGGGCTCTTATTCAAGAGATACATTTACAGCATTTAGGATTCTTCTGGAAAGGGGGAGAAGGCAGATTTTCAGATCTGTATGCACTGACTAAAGACTGAACCTTGTTGGAATTGTTGGGTTTTATTTTTTGCAAAAGCTTTAGATTTTTTAAAACTATTTCACTGAAAATATTCAGAACAAAACTTTTCGAAATGAATTACATTTTTTTCATTTAATTTCAAAATATTCCATTTCAGATTTTCACATATTTTTCTCCTTTCACTATTTTACTTACCCCTCCTTCCTTATTATTTCCCCCTCTAGAAAGGATATTTTTAAAAAAATCAGTCAATAATCCAAAGGTGTAACCGGGTGGTCTACCCCTTTAAGGGCCAATGTGCCTGGGACCAGCCAGCCCTGTCTGTCTATCTGACCAGCTGGAAGGGGTCAGATGATCCCTATAAAAGGGATGAGATAGCTCAGTTTGGAGGAGCTCTAGGAGGGAGCTCCTGTAGAAGGCCCCGAGGCAGGAAGATTTAGGAAAGGATGTGTTGTCCTTTCAGTACTGAGGGAGGCAAGGGGTGCGGGAGAGGGAATGTGTGGGTTGTAGCCCTTAGTGGGCAAAGGAACTGCTTTGTTTTGATGGTTTACGTTTTATCTTTAAAGAATAAAGCTGTGGTCTGAGGGTAGAGCCTTATGAAAGGTAGGCTTTTTCCTAGGTTGGTGAGAGAGCCTACAAGCCTATACAAGGTTTTCAAGTAGAAAAAAGTTAAGGAGCATGAGAAAGTGTTTTCAAATATGTGAGGAGGAAAGTGGGGTTTTTCTCCCTGTTAATTTGTTCCTTTGCTCTGCTTGATCAGTGAGGGGAGAAAGAAAGGCGGGTAGGTAAAAGCACTTGAGAGAGGGTGGTAATTTTCCCAATTTAAAAATATGTAAGTTCCTTTCAAAAATTGTTGAAACCTGAAAAGTCAAAACAAAACAAACAATAAACTTCAAGGTAAGTTTAGTTTTCAGTGATCCCCTGCCTTTTTTTTGAATGAAAAACCTTCTGGGAAAAATAATGTTGACCAGCCCTACTACAGACTGTAGCATTTGATCCAAAAGAATTTGTAAAATACCTGTAAATCTAAAGCTAGACCATTTAAACATATTGAATAGGTTAATTATGACCTCTTACAACAATCCCTTTTTTAATTAATTATGTTCCCTATAGAACATAATTAATAATTAAAGCATTATTATGTTCTATAGGGAAACATATTGACAAAAACATTGGACTTCAGAGGGATTTTTAATTAATACAATATTTCAAAGTAATATTAGTATGGTAATGTGACTAGTTTGTTGACCAACAATATATGCCCAGGGTGACTGAAAGAACTTGGTTTGCATCCTTAGGGTTATCACAATGCATGCAAGATACATATTAGTGGACTCATAAATAGCCCTAATAGTGCCCATCTGCAGGACATGCACGACCATAGTCCACTTCTTTATGCAACTGTGAAGCGATTCCTTGAATAAAATCTGGGAAATGTCTACTACAGTCAAATAGTTTTTTAATCAAAATACAAAAGAGTAATTCAGATTTTCAGGATGCTTCTAAAATTTTTCTTACTAAAAGATCAACGGGTATGTGAATTTCTATGGTCTGTATTATAATGGAGGTCAGACTAGATGATCTAATGGTCCCTTCTGGCTTTAAAAATCAATGAATCTATATGACCAAGCATTAGATTACTTGAATCTGCTTTTCATTTGGATTTGTTTAGGTCCTTCTAACTTCCCACTTGGTTCTTTATTCTTGAATAACTTCCTCTAGTCAACTTGCCATTTCTTTTCAGATATGTCTACAATGCTGCTGGGAGTGCGCTTCCCCAGCCAGGTAGACAGACTTGTGTGATCAGGACTCATGCTAGTGCACTAGAAATAGCTGTATGGTCATTGCATCACCAACAGGGGCTCAGGCAAGCACTCTAGCTTGGACCCATCCTACTTCTTGGATCCAAGCTTCGGTGTTTAGCCCGTGCCTCCACCAGTGTCGCAATGTCCACACTGCTATTTTTCATGCACTAACACGAGTTCCCCACAAGCACAAGTCTGTCTACCTGGCCTGGGAAGTTGCAGTTGCAGTGTAGACATACCCTTAACAAGACTTGTGATCTCAGATGTGCCCCTGAATCTCTGTGTCAGAAGCTGTATCAGATTTCCTGAAAAAAGATACAGAACTGAGTAGAAGTTGAAAGGAGGCACATCCAAAGCTAGTGTCAAGTGTCATAGCTCTGTGGTTTCCCCAAATGTTACGCTCATTAAAAATAAAAAGGAGAAAGTGAAGGAGATATACAAAACACTCATATCCAATCCAAGTCTTCAGTATGCACATTCTAGTGTTTTCCAAAAGCACAACACATAAACCAAAAGTAACAGTATCTGAATGTTTGAAAATGAAAAGAGGGTATTAAAAACAATACAATTTTGTAATCCTGTTACAGCTATGTAAATTCTTAAAACATTATTTTGAGGACAGCAGAAATTCAGTGACTTTTTAGTTTAAATGCACTTCAGATATGGTTACAGTAATTTCACAATTTAATCTTTGACCACATGGAACTTAAAACAGAAGTTGGTATTTGTAATAATACATAGTTCTGTCTTCATTGAAAGGTATAGAATAGGTACATTAAGTGAAATTAAGCATTCTTTACCAGTGCATCACTTAGTATAAATAATTCTATTTATATACTATGATACTATATACTTATATGCCCCCTTTACTGCATGTCTGTGCACCTCACAATCTTACGTTTCCACATCTTCCTTGTGAGATAGGGAAATACTATTGTTCCCATTTCACAAGTGGGGAAGTGAGACACAGATATGCTAAATTAACGTGCCCAGGGTTCCATAGGAAGTCTGTGGCAGAGAAGGAATTTGAACCAAGTTTTAGGCTAGTGCCATAACCACTACATCATCCTTCCTCTCTGAGTTTGATTTGAACTGACTGCTAATCTTTAGGATTATCTCATACCAGCACTGACACATCCAGCAAAGCATTTAAGCACATGTATAATATTTAAACGCATGAGTAGTGAAGTAAATTTGACTGTTCTTGTGCTCAAAGTTATGCATGTGCTATGTGATTCGCTAGATTAGGGCCAGAGAGCAGCATCACTACAGGGAGTTCTGGAGACATTCTCTCAGACCTTCCTGGCTTTCAAAGCAAGCATGTCCATACTCTTTGTACTCCACAAATCACCATCAGTGGAAAAGCCCTGGAAAATGTGGACCATTTTCCATATCTTAGTAGCCAGCTCTCCCAAATGGCCAGCATTGCCACAGAAATTGAGTATAGGATCCGCTGTGCTAGCACATCTTTTGGAAAACTGCTCAAATGAGTCTTCAATGATAGTGATCTGCAAACTGGCTTGCAAGGCAGCTGTCATCTCTAACCTTCTCTATGAGTGTGAGACCTGGGTAACCTACAGATGACATCTGAAGTGGCTGGAGTGGTTCCAACAGCGCTGCCTGAAGGATCCTCAGGATCAACTGTGAAGACCAACACACTAACATCAGTGTTCTCTCTGTGGCTAACATCAGCAGTGTAGAGGTGCAGAAATTGCAAGCCCATTAGCAAGAATTTTTAATGAATCTGTAAACTGAGGGGTTGTACCGTATGACTGAAGAATTGCTAACATAGTTCCTATTTTTAAGAAAGAGAAAAAAATGTGATTCTGGGTAACCATAGGCCTGTTAGTTTGACATCTATAGTATGCAAAGTCTTAGAAATTTTTTTGAAGGAGACAGTAGTTAAGGACATTGAGGCCAATGGTAATTGGGACAGAATACAACATGGTTTTACAAAAGGTAGATCGTGCCAAACTAACGTGATCTCCTTCTTTGAAAAAGTAACATATTTCTTTAGAAAAGGAAACACAGTGGATTTAATTTATCTTGATTTCAGTAAGGCATTTCATATGGTTCCACATGGGGAATTATTAATTAAATTAGAAAAGATGGGGATCATTATGAAAACTGAAAGATGCATAAGGAACTGGTTAAAGGGAAGACTACAGCTGGTCATACTGAAAGGTGGACAGTCAGACTGGAGGGAGGTTACCAGTAGAGTTCCTCAGGGATCAAGATTTTGGGACGAATCATATTTGATTTTTTTATTAATGACCTTGACACAAAAAGTGTGATAGTGTTAATAAAGTTTGTGGATGACACAAAGCTGGGGGGGTATTGCCAATAAAGAGAAGGAACGGGATATCATACAGTAAGATCTGAATGACCCTGTAAACAGGAATAATCATAACAGGATGAAATTTAATAGTGAAAAGTGCAAGGCTATGCATTTAGGGATTAATAACAAGCATTTTAGTTATAAACTGAGGACACATCAATTGGAAGTCACAAAGGAGGAGAAGGACCTCAGAGTATTGGTTGACCACATTGAGCCGCCAATGTGACATAGCCATGAAAAAAGCTAATGTGGTCTTGGGATGCATCAGGCAAGGTATTTTCAGTAGTGATAAGGAGGTATTTGTACCATCAGAGAAGGGCATATTTCTTATTTTGGCAGATGGGCAGAGACCCTGGGGGATGGGGTTTGCCTTCCTCTGCAGCATGGGACATGGAGCACTTGCTGGAAGATTCTCTGCACCTTGAAGTCTTTAAACCATGATTTGAGGACTTCAATAGCTCAGACATAGGTTAGAGCAGGGGTCTCAAACTCAAATGATCACGAGGGCCGCATGAGGACTAGCACATTAGCCCGAGGACTGCATCACAGAGACCCTGCCCCTGCCCCCCCCCCACCGCCGCCGCTTTCCATGAGGCCCTGCCCCTGCTCTGTCTCTTCCTGCCTCTTCCCACCCCTTCCACAAAACCCTCACCTCAACTCCACCCCCTCCGTACCCCCCGGGGGTGCAGGAGGGGTGTGGCAAGGGTTCAGGGCAGGGAGTTGATGTGCAGGATGCAGCAGGGAGCTGGGCTGCAGGAGGGGTGTGGCAGGGGACTCAAGGCAGGGGGTCAGGGTGCAGCATGGGGCTCAGGGCAGGGAACTGAGCTGCAGGATGGGTGGAGGGGGAGGCAGGACAGGCTCCCTACTTGCCTGCCTTGTTTCTCCCCCCACACCTCCCGCTGCTAGGAGAAGCGCCTGGAACCTGGAGGAGGGCGGGAGAAGGAGGTATTCTGTGTTGTCATGGCCGCGCCTCCGGATACCTCCCCAAAGCTCCCATTGGCCGTGATTCCCAGTTCCTGGCCAATGGGAGTGGAGAGGGGCAGTGCCTGGAAGAGAACTTTGTGCCTCTCTCCCTCCCCCAGGGGATGCAGCCATGTGATTTCGGCTGCTTCCTAGAGCTGCTTCCTGCCAGGTGTGTGCCAGGCTGGAGTTGCTCTGAGTCTAGGCAAGTTGAAGGGGAGAGTAATGGGGGGACCCGAGGAGCATGGCGGGCCACAGAAAAGAGCCAGGCAGGCCACATGGGGCCCACGGGCCGCATGTTTGAGACCCCTGGGTTAGAGGTTTATTGCATGAGTGGGTGGGTAAGATTCTGTGGCCCACATTGTGGGGGAGGTCAGACTAGATAATCATAATGGTCCCTTCTGATCTTAAAGTCTATGAGTCTATGAGGTCATGAAACACCAACTCTGCTAGGCTGGCCACTGTGTTTGTGTGCCTGACACTTGCCTCCTGAAGCAAATATTCTTCTCTCCGGTAAGTCAGGGAAGAAGGGCTTGCAGAGGAGAGTGGAAGCACTTCAAAGACATCCTTAAAGGACATCTTAAAAAGGGAGACATCAGCCCAGCAAACTGGGAATACTTGGTGCGGAACAGAACACAGTAGCACCACATCATACAACAAGCCACAGCTCACTTTGAGGAGAACAGATGTGCTCATGACAGAGAAGCAACAAAGGAGGAAAGAAAAGGCACAGTCCAGCCAATGGCTATGTCTCCTCCAAGACTACTACACCTGTCACTTCGGTGGGAAAATCTGCAGGGCATGAATTGGGCTCCTCAGCCACTTAAAAACCCACCCATGAACCCCCTTGGCAGACACCACCTTCTCATCACGGGATAGCCAATGACAAAGACAAGAAGATTACATTCCAGTCTGGCAGTTCTATAGGCCATCTCCTTCCTGCATTTGGTTTACTGTGTGCCCTCCACAGATAGCAGAGTGTGGAGAGACCCATCATTGCATGCTCTCTATCTCTTCTACTGCCGTTGTGCCTGGATTTTATGCTAGCAGTGCAAGTGGGAAGGAAAGTTCCTAGTGGCTCCCACTCACCCACGATGCACCTCCATAAGGACCTGTCCCAATCTAGCCCTTAGTCATTCAATTGTTTCAACTGGGACAAAAATGCAGATAAAGTTATTTTTCATGCAAACAGAAGAAGCGTGGCACTAGGACAAAGCAAATGATTATGCAAAAGTGGCATCTATTATCTGACAGATCTGCATCCTCTGCATGTGTCACTCATAGCTGCTGACATCAGTAACAAAATGGAAGAGTTTACTGCTGTTTATTCCTGTTAGCATTGCACAGCCACTAGTTCATACATTATTAGCAGAATTATTAACTAAATCCCAAAACTAGGAATGTCAAAGTTAGAAAGAATCCCTCTTGATTTTCAAATCCCAGGATGTGTTTGCAGGAGTGGCAGTTACAAAAAAACAAAAAAACAAAAACATCACCTTCCTTTTTCTTGTAAACCAAGTAACACAAAATCTGGAAGTAATTGAGGGACAGTAAACAGGAAACCCCATGATGCCATTTTTACCAACCGACCTTTCAAAGACTAACTGATCTTTAAAATCCTACCCCTTTGAACAGAACACTTTTTCTGTGCCCAGGCAATTCCATGTGCTACAGGAGATATTTTTTTGCAATAACTAACAGGTTAAAAAATAAAGAGCTTCAAGACATTTCTGCGCATATCGATTATGTGGTCATTATTTATTAATTGTATTGTGGTAGCACCTAAGAGTTCCAGCCACAATAAGAGGCTGGACATGGGCCTCTTATTGTGCTAGGTGTTGTACAAACACAGAACAAAAAAGATGGTCTGTGCCCCAAAGAGATCACAGCCTAAGTAATTAGGTTTGAATTTTCATTTCTTTTGTAATCACAAAGGTTTATGTCAGCTTTTGTTCAGTGTGTAACATTCTATTTATTGATTTTTTTGTACACATAAAGCCAGCATAACAGAAGTCAAAATAAGAAATATGATAATACTACCCAGAAATATTGTGTATATTATATTTATATGTAATAAAATCAAAGAATCTCTGGCTTACTAAAAGTGGTGCCTTCTCTCACAACATATTACATTGTCAAAGAAAATCTTCGACACAGAATTCCTTTTAAAAGGGAAACAAAAGCCCATTATTTGCCTAGCAGCCTATATTTGGAGAAGTACAGAATAATACTGTCCTACTATCTAGTAATAATAAATTTCATAGATAAGGCCAGAAGGGACCATTGTGACCATTTTATCTAACCTGTATCACACAAAGTTTGTAGGTCTTCCCCAAATTACTTTTTATTTGAACTAGAACTACCTTTTAGAAAAACATCCAATCTTGATGGAAAATTAAAATATAATTAAGTAAGACTGTAAAATGAAGTGCTTCAATAAATATTGACATAATATTAATCCACACTTTCGACCAATGCCATCATACACAACAATCCAAGTAAAGACGTGAAAGAACAATATATTCAAATGTAATAGTAGTAAGAAATCTACTATATTGGGGAGATATGGCCACATAAATGCATAAACATGGGCACAGTAGAAAAGGGCAATCCATTTTGTGTTCCTTTTTCACCCATTTTATCTTAGTAGGAGTTTGCAGATGACCCTCTCATTCTGTACTGGACTCCAAGAGAAGTCATGGTTAAAATAAAATATTGTCAGTCAACTTTATCTGACACATTAATGGTTTGTTCATTGAGCACTGACAATGTGCTTAGGGAATTTCTGCCACTAAGCTTAAAATCTGCTGAACACCACCAGAAAGACAGAATATTCAATGAAATCCAATAATTAAGGAGTAATTAAGCTTCCTTAAAAAAAAAAAAGATACAAAAACTCCATGGAGTAATTATCTGATTATAATCCCTTTCACACATTCCATTCTGTACCTTTATCCACAGTCTCAGAATACAAGCATTTCCCAATGGTCCTGCCTCGATACATTCTCCAAGGAGCAAGGTCTCATCAGGGTTAGTGAAGGTATAGATACATTCCAAAAACAGTCCCCAGTTTTCTGAGGCTAGTAAGTGATACTCAAAGCCCAAGACTTGTGTGTCTCTTTCTAAATATCCCTCTCCCTGAAATATGCTATTGTACTTATCTGTGATGGTTTCTTGTGGAAATCGTTATTAGCAGAGCCCTGATAGTTCCTCAGTTTGATATTATTCCTTTTCTGTTTTAGGAAACTATGGTCCAGAAATTTTTACGTACAATCCTAGAAGAGAGAATTCCATGGTTGGAATTTTCAGAAAAGCTCAGCATTGGCCTAACTCCTTCCACTGAAGTCAATGGGAGTTTTACCACTGATTTCAGTGAGAGAGAGTTAGACTAACACTGCATGTTCTGAAAATCCCAACTATATCTTTTTGTGAAAAGTGGCATTTAATTCTGGAATGATCTCACAGAAATACCATCCATTGTATGTTATTTCTTCTGGGTTGTTGTTTTTAGCAGAAGCTGGTTGCTGTCATATATGAAGTACAGACATCCAGAATTATGCATAATGATTTGTGCCACTCAGTTTTCTTATATAGGAAGGGAATAATGGTTTCATGTTGAAGAAAGGTTAGCCTGGCTTGTGATGATAACATCACCATGAGCAATCATCACATATGCTATCAGGTAACAGCTCCATAGTCTAATATTTTCCTCATTATGAAATCTACTGAAGCATTTTGGGTAGGATTTTCCAGAATGCCTAAGTGACTTAGAATCACAAGTGCAACTGAAAGTTAACTTGTGTTCCTAATTCACTTATGTGCTTTCAAAAATCTCACCTTTTAGTTTTAATTTTTTTGCCAGTATTCCTTTACTGTGACCTTCTCTTCTGTAGATCTAGCATCAGGAAGTTACAGTCTATAGGAATTACTAGTTCCTGTGAGAATTAAATTGGGCCATTTAATTACTGATTTATTCAATGAGGTCCGAAAGCATTTTAAAACTCAAATATGCATTAGGGGCCAGAGCTAGAAAGCAGTAGCAGTGGGTAAGAAGAGGATACTTTGGTGTTTCTGAGATGTTTCAGAGCAGGCTGTTCAAATATTTCAGTATTGCAAGAGTTAATATTATTTTTTTTCCAGAATAACTGAATAATTAAATGAAAGAATGGAGGGTTTGCTTACTTCAGAATTCAAAGTGAATCTCCAGGACATCATAATTTTTTAAAAAAATCCAGATTCTTTAGCAGGCTGCAGGGGAAAAACAAAAATATGAGGTAGTGTTGTTTTTTCATATGCCAAATACTGAGTTCATGTGCCATCCTGTACATGGTGTCCACTCCATACAAGATTTGAAAGGGTTAAAGTAGTCAGGGACAAGAATTAACACTCCCCACCTCCCCCCTCCCCGCTACACCAGGAGAAGGATTGGTTAAATGAGGCCCAACTGGGGTCTGTGTAAAGTCCAGGAGCTGAGAGCAGATGGGGGCTGCTCGAAGGCAGGCTGCAGTCACCTCGGGAGGTGGGAGGTGTGTTCAGGGCTACAGAGGGTAGTCTATGCTTACTTCCTGAGAGGAGAGATTTGGGAAGCTGGCAAACCAGAGAAAGGGGAAGCCAGAAAGGTAGGAGAAGGCTCTGGGGAAAAGCAGCAAGGAATAGCAGTGCAGGATTTGGCTGTGATTAGAAGGCCCCTTAGCTGGAACCTGGAGAAGAGGGTGGGCCCAGGTTCCCCACCAGCCACTGGGGAAGTGGCACTGACCAGGCAGAGGACAGTGGATTGCCTGATTTGTTCTGGAAAGACTTTGTAACATACTCCAGAGGCGGATCCACATAGTGACCTGGCTGGAGGAGCAAGTCACAAAGAGGAGACTGAAGTCCCTGGAGCAAGAGGAGTCCTCAGGAGATACTGCCAGAGGAGGGCACAACACCTGGCCAGAGCTAATTCCCAGGATGGCCAGGAGGAGATTCCACAAGCAATGCGTGTCCCCTCTGACACACCCTGTAGTAATTTCATGATAGTATTTGTAGTAGTAATAGGCATCCTTCAGTCTCAAGAGAGGGCATTTGCCCCTGAGAGGTAAAGAATTTACTGGGTTTTATGGCAGCCACAAACTTGGTGGAAGAGACCTATGAGAGAGAGACAATCTCTGTCATGTCTGTCACATTTAAAGGTGATGTTTCAGTCCTTTGGGTTCTGCCTTTTAAGAGCTCCTTTCCCCTCTGATAAGCTGGACTGCTTCCTCTTGTAACTCCAGAGACCTTGTTGAGCTCTTGTTTCCAAAGGCTGTGGCCTTGATTGTGATCTTCCCATTCGTCCACATCCATGTCCATTTCTTTGAGGTCTAGCTTGCACATATCCTTGAAACACAATTTTGGGCCTTTGGGTCTTTTTCAAGATGCCAATCCACCATAGAGGATGTCCTTTGGGATGTGCCCATCATTCATTCGGCACAAATGCCCAAGCCAGGGGAGACATCTCTGTTTGAGGAGCATTTGCAAACTAGCTATGCTGACCCATTTGAGCACATCAGTGTCCCTGTCCTGTCCCTCCACGAAATTCCAAAGATTTGACATAGGCTACACATATGAAAGTTGTTGAGTTCCTTTTCCTGATGAGAGTATAAGATCCATGTCTTGCTTACATACAAAAGTATGCTGATAACAGATATATGATACACACAGATCTTTGTGTTCTGTCATGACATTAGAAAAGAGAATAAAACTGAGAATAAAACCACAGCAATTCTTTCAGGTGATCAAAGGCAGGACCAGTTGAAATCTAGCTAATGAAAGATAATCAAAGAAAAAATTAGCAGAACACTGTTGGTATACTTCCACATTTCTACTTGACCTAAATAACCCCCCATCCACCGAAGACAACTAAGGATAAGATTCTACTCTGCTCACAGGAGATGTGGTATAGGCAGGGTGCTTACATCAGACAGTGGTAACTCCACCACCATTTGAGAGGGTGTTGTATACCTCCTGCACCACAGTGCATAAGGGACAGTCTCTGGCCCTATCTTCAATCCAACCTCCCCTCACCAACCTACCCTTTTACTGACAGCTGAGCCCATGCAGGGATTGCATTCCCCTAAGAGATTCTAGACATCTCCTGTGGGAGGGAGCTTTTGTCTTCTCCCAGTTGCAGAGCCATATAGCAGCAGTCCAGAGTCTGGCCCTAAATGTTGCTTAGAAGAGCTAACATGCTGAGTGGCAGCTTGGAATCCACAAGGAAAATGACCTTCTTGAACTTACAAAGAAATATTTCTCTGTTTGTACAGTGTAGACATGACAAACAAACCAATACACTTGTACAGTTAAGATATCTGTTAAGACTAATTTTTGTTCCCCCAAAAGAGGAATTTGGGTAGATAGGGTGCAGCTGTGGCTCCACTGGACCTCCTGTGCCGGCCTTGCTTCTGTTTCTACCTCTACTACTGTCTCACTGCATAACCTTGAGCAAGACACTTTTCTATGTCCCAGTTACAAATACTGTAAAAGTGGATTAATAATCTTTATCCAGTTTTGAAAAGTTATTGAGAACATCTATGGTTAAAAATCACCAATAACTAAAGTATTGTGATTGGTGACGTACCCAAAATTGATATTTTCCCTATTCTAGCTCTTTGAAAACAAAGTTCCACAAATAGCAACTTAAATTTTTCAGGGCATGAATGTGGTCATGTGAATTCTGTCATACATTTTGCCTTTCCCTTTCAGAAAATCTGCACCGACAGATATTAGTTTAGGGCAAGGTTTGTATCTCTGCTCTTCACTTTAGCCAGGACAAATATGATAAATTAAAACCTTTACTTTTGTCCTTGCATGATTTGTTACTACACATTTTTGTGCTCAGTTCCAATACAGAACTAGGCTCCCAAATGCTCAAATGATGAGCACCTTAGAAAGCCAAATAATTAATAAAAATACTATGACGTCATCATCTTGAGATCTTCACAGTAACAGAGAAAGTCCAGTGGCTGGAAGCTGAAGCTAGACAAATTCAGACTGGAAATAAAGTTTACATTTTAAACAGTGAGGGCATTAATATTTGCAACTATTTACCAAAGGTCATGATGGATTGTCCATCACTGATAATTTTAAAATCAAGCTTGGATGTTTTTATAAAAGATGTGCTGTAGGAATTATTTTGGAGAAGTTCTATATCCTGTGTTATACAGAAAATCAGACTAGAAGACAGCAATGGTCCCTTCTGGCCTTAAAATCTAGGAATCTAGGAATCACTATAAATAATACAGTTCAGGGTAATTTCATTCCCTCATCTGAAATGACCATCTCACTAACTAGGAACAGCAAGATTAGAATATTCATTACTATTCTGAAACAGTTCTTTAAAAACAACAGAATCCTGGGAATAACAATAAATAAATAGTGCATTATCAAAACTAGAGCAACTACCACTGAAACGATGCACAGGCGTCTCAGTCCAATAATGTGTTTAGGACTGAGAGTTGAGATACCAGTTTCAACTGGACACCAATGATTAGTCAGATAATTCTGTTTATAGTAAGATGGACCAAGCTATTTAAGGCTTTGTCTTATCTAATAAAAATGGCATTCAGTGCATATATATTTGTTTAACAAGTAAACATAAAAATTAGAAAGGGATGTCTTGTGATTAGGGCACCTGGAACTACCAGGAAATCTGGGTTCAATTTCTGGCTCTGCCTCAGAATTCTCAAGTTATCTAGGACAACTCATTTAATTTGTACATATAGCAGCTGCCCATCTGTAAAATGAGAATAATAATAATTCATTTCTCTCACTATTTCTCTGTCTTTTCTGTTCAGATTATAAATTATTGAGACCAGGGACTTCCTCTTATTATGTGTCTGTACAGCACCTAACACAATGGGGCCCTGATTGTGGTTGAGGCCCATAGGCACTACTGAAATAAAAATAATAACAAATTACAGTGCTAATTCTGATCTCTTTTACTCTGATGTAATTCCATTGACTTTAGTAGATTTGTATCTGATTTACATTGATGTAAGTGAAAGCAAAATAATGTTCTGTGTCCCCAATGTTCTGTGCATTTCAGAAACTGGGACTTCCTGAATACTGACAGAAGGGGAAGTCACTCACCAGCCGGCAGTACTGTTGCTCATCATGTATGCTGCCAGCTGCTTCAGTAGAGTAACTGCTGTTTCTTCTGCTATGGAATAGAAAACACTCTATTCCTATCTCATGATCATTGTGCACCTGTTTAGGGAGCCGAATACAGGTACAAGTCAATCTGTCCCACTCTTCTTCCTGCCTCTCATCTGAAGGTGCAAGATGAGAGAGCCTCCACATGATGTGTGAGTAAGCATTCCAGATGGAGAACTCTATAGACAAGAGCTAACTGTTCTGTTCCAGCTAGGGTAAGGATGGCCTCACCATGCCCCTTTCACTATAAGATGTTGTGTTGTAGGGGCCTAAAAGTAACCATGAACAGCAAGATACAGTATAGAATATTTGCTCTTCCATTGCCTTTCCTAATCAGTATTCCTTTACATCATGTGACAAGATTCCATACCAGCAAAGAGTGTTTATGGTGGTTCTCCTTTTTGAATGCAATACTCTCAAATGAAAGACATTGTGAATAAATTTATGGAGTTTGGAAAGAGTTCAGCATACTAACAATTTCCGTCAAATAATAAGCATATAATGTTTTCTGTTGCATTTCTGCCATCTGATGAAACAAAACAAAACAAAACGAAACGAAAAGAATGACCTAAACCAGATCAACTAACTCAGCTTTGATGTGAAAATCTTTAGGGTTTAGTTATATGTGTTAAGAGTAGAGTTACTGTGGGAACAAAATCATTCCAACTAAAGGCATTTAATCATTCCTTGAGGTTTTGAATAATATTTTTGCAAGTACATTTCAAAACCACGATTATTGAGTATAAAGTTCATCTTGTAAAATGGAGCAATTTGTTTCAGAGTTTGGAAATGTCCTTTGGTGGAGGATCCAAAACAGCAAATAAGTGTAGCCATCCCTCTTTCTTGACTTAGGAAAAAAACCCATTGATTTCTGTGTAAAGTGATGTGCCTGCTGCCACATATTAAGTTAATGGCACAGCCAAGATTACAACTCAGGAATTTTTTCCCCTTTAATCCTGGTCATTCTCATCTCCCAGCATGTTGCCACTCAGAATGAGGTAGACAATCACCTCCGACAAAACCGCTAATTCTCCACAAGGCATAGGCCTCAGTTCAACAAATGCCTTTAGTATATGCTTTATTTTAAGAATGTCGATAGCCTCATTGAAGTCAAGCATTTACTGAAGTCCTTTGCTGAATTGAGGCCTTAAATAGGAAATTCTAAATAATGCAACGGGGAATTCAAGCCAAACATTCCAAACCATTACAGAATATGAAACATTTACAAATTTGCAATCTATCTGTATTGTTTAAGATTTTTCTTTGGCTCCCTGCACTGTAGTATCCCAAAGACCCATTACAATAGTCACGTTTTCTGTTAAGAGTGTTTGCAAACCTCATTACACAGCCATTATCTTACAAACATTGTTCATTCCATTCACTGGTCTACAAATTGTGACCCAAAAGGGTGTTTTCATTTTAAATATAATCCTTACCACAAATGTGCTGCTGCTAATGTTACATGAAACTGCTAAGGGACAATGCAGTAGCAAAATGAATCAAATGTGTTGAATTAGTGTTAAGATACCTAGACATGAATCATCACTAATGTAGGGTTCAATTAATGCTCCTAGAGCCAAAGCTGCACAAGTAGGGGGCAGAAGATGCAAAGCTTGAGTGGCAGTTACTGGTGGCATCCTGCCTGGAGCAGACAGGATGCTTCCCGGCGAGCTGTGCTCAGTGATGGGCCTTGTTACGCTCTTTGGAAAACCCAGAGCTCCATTCGCAAGCAGTTTAGTGGGGAAGGGCACTGTGGAAATGTCCCCATCTCACCAGATAAACCTCCGGCATTTTCAGCATTGCTGGCAGTGCTAGCAGTGCCCTGGTGCTCAGAGAGGGCAGCTAAATGTCTGCTGGGCAGAGGAGAATTCTCATCTCTTCCCTGCCAATGCACCTCTTCTGGGAAGTCATAACTTGGCTAACAGCATGTTTCTTCCCCCAAAGATAAACTGTTGACAACTCTGACTCCTTTCCAGCATTTTTTGGTCAATGTTACTGACATGCTTCATTTTAGGAATGAATCTGGCATATAAATGGGCACTGAGGAGTCATTACACTAATTAAGAGTCTGTAACTCTGCTTAATTAGCAATGCAGTACAGCTTGGCTATTCCTAAGCATCAGTTTTGTTGTTGTTTTATTTTGTTTTCAGAGCAATAACATGTCCAATAAAGAGTTAATTAATATCATATACCCAAACCCTCAAGGATCCTATATGGACGTGGTTTTAATAATCAGTTGCCACTCTTTTGCATTTGGAAGCTAGCCTAATTCTATCTGCCTTTTTTTTTTTCTGGGCTACTGCTTCACATGGCTCTGGCCAACTTCTATTCGGTTCTTGAGTTTAGCTCCCTAGATCAAATGAAAACTCCATGGCCCAGCCATACCTTCTGTACATCTCCTTGACTCTTTCATAGACTTTCAAATACTCTAAATCACAAAACATAGTGGAGTTTTGATTTTTATTCTCAGGTGAGCTCTGCTACAGGCTTTAATAGAGAAACCTCTCATTTTTGTTTTTTCTTCTCTGAGGGCACAGTCTGATCCTTTGTGTGATGATGACAATATTAGCATATCATGTGAGTACTATCTGCTGTGAGAGAAGCATTCAGAAAAAGTGGAAAGAAGAGCTCTATGGCTCTGAATGTCTCTCTCACATGCCCCTGCTTATATTGGTATACACTGAGCTACTTCACTTAGGCAAAATTAAGACAAGGGAATTTTTTTTAGGTTTATCTACACTTAATTTCTGCCTGAAGGCTCATTTCATGCAAGTTTACTATATGCACTGTGATCAGGCTGAGATTTTCTGCTGAAAGATTAATTCCTTAGCTCTGCGTGAATTTCATTAAAAACAAACATTGGAGAGGCTTTCAAAACAGCATCATGCCAAAATCCATGTGTGACAGAATGCATGCTGTTATACTAATCTTCGTACAAAACATGCCTTGTGAGGTATCATTTGAAAACCCATACCTTGATGGTCAGTATAGTCAGGGTGAAATATACATAGGAATATTATATGTGAAGTTATAAGATTCCCCTGTATGAGGTAATTAACACATGTTCCAAGCCCCACAGCTCTGCTCAGGCAGAAGTTGGCAAACAAAGGAATGTGTGTTTGACTTCATTTACATTTAAGTAGTAAACAGAGTCATCAAGCAGAAAGGGAGGAAAGAAAAGAAAACATGCATGTAAACATACACAGGTGGAAGAAACACAATAGGAAAAATCCTTCCGCATAGAACGTTCTTCCACACAGACACATCAACAGAAGCTGCTGTTGATTATGAGGTAAGAATCCTGACCTGAAGAGTTTGGTCAGTAATGCTGTTGGAAGCATGTGGTGAAAAACTCTGCTTTAAATCTAATGTAGGTTGTTAAATTAGGCACTAGAATTCATTTATCTTTATTTTTCTTGTAACCATTTCTGAATCTTATGCCTCGTTGCTTGTACTCACTTAAAATCTCTCTTTTTGTAGTTAATAAACTTGTTTTATTGTTTTATGTAATCCAGTTGCTTTAAACTTAAGTGTCTGGATAATTCTATTTAAGGTGGTAAATTTGTGTATATTATTCCCTTAAAGGCAGGGACATGCACAAGGTAGGGGTGGGCAAGCTGGGGCATAGGGCTCCCCCACATCTCCATGTGTTCCTGGAGCCCAGAGAGGGAGAAAGCAACATGGCATCTAGCTGCCATCATAGCTCCTCCTCTCCCCACCCCTACAGCTGCAGCCTCCTGTTTTTCTTTCCCTGATGTTGGAGTCCCATGTGTTGCCTTTGCTTCCAGCCCCTGACTCATCTCAGCTGGTGTCTGTAAAGCAGGCAGCAGCACTGGGACTCCAGAATCAGGGAAGGAGAAGCAGCAGGCTGCAGCTGTAGGCATGGCGGGGGAGGATCCTGCTGCCAGCTGCTTCTTCCCTGCCCAGGCTGCAGGGACACGAGCTGGTGCAGGACAAGTGGCTGCCTCCTTGCTACTGGGTATCCCCACCAGAGATATCCCAAGAAATGGGGTGAGGGTCATGCGAACCTTTCATTTGTGTGTGTTTAATATGCCCCTCCAAAAGTATTCAAATTTGAATTCCTGCACATGCCCCTGCTTAAAGGAGTAACAAACTTAATATCTTTGGCCCATCTAGAAGAGGGCTGGGCAGAACACAACCTACATTTCTGGGGAGAAATCTGGGACTGGGACTGTGTGGAGGCCATCCTGCACTATAACCAGGGCTGGTAAAGGCCAGAGGGTAGCCCACTGTAGGCTGGCAGATTGCAATCACACATAGACACTCAGTGTGTGACTTGCATACTGGTGGGCTGTTTGTGAGAGGCCCAAATGGGAACTACTGCAGCAAGGTATTGTAAGACACACAAAGCTTCAGTGCAAGGCTGACACAGCACCTCATTGATCTAGATTGCACTTTGCTATTTCACACCATGAATATGGCCTATAAGACTTGGATAGCTGGAAATAACCCTAGGAATGATAAAAAATCAGATATGTTGAATTATTCATAAAAACTATAAATTCACATATTGTAAATACAAAACATAATATACATAATGGGTAACTGTTAAAAAATATTGGCCAAAATTTTCAAATGTGGGAGCCCAAGTTAATATCCTAAATCCTTATTTAGGCACCTACCTAAAGACAACACATTTTTCAGATGTGTTAAACACCTAAAACTCCAATTGACCCTTGTGTCTCCTCACGGATTATCTCTGTACAGAGTTTGCAGAAGTGACAGAGTCCTGTGGCACCTTAAAGACTAACTAAGGTATTGAAGCATAAGCTTTCATGGGCTAGTACCCACTTTGTCGGTACTGCATATCCACTGCATGCATCTGACGAAGTGAGTACTAGCCCACGAAAGCTTATGCTTCAATACTTTTGTTAGTATTAAGGTGCCACAGGACTCTTTTTGTCACTTCTGCAAACCCAGACTAACACGGCTACCTCTCTGATTCTGTACAGAGTTGGATTTTTAGTAATTGGATCTTTGAATTTATGCAACAACAGGTCATGTAAATGTTAGAGCTGGTAAGAAAGTAGCAAAAAACGTTACTACTTTCATGACATTTAGTTTCTGTTGTTCAACAAAATTTCATTTTCATCAAGTTTTTCTGACCAGTTCCTAGAATCCAGGCTCCAGCCCAAAGCCGACTGTCTACTCCTCAATTAAACCGCCCCTTTGTTTGAGCCCTGTGAGCCCAAGTCAACTGGCATGAGCCAGCCATAGGTGTTTTGTTGCAGTATAAACATATACAAACAGTCTCCATTGTACAAGGAGCCTGGCCACCTCATTCAGGACTGCAAATTCCACTAGGTGTCAGGGCATCTAAAGATAGGTGTTGTAACACTGAGTCAAAGTTCCCTTTGTGGATATAGCCCATACTCCCAAGAGGAGATAGAGATCTATTTTCAAGGACAGTTTTGTCAAATGAAAATAATTAGCACAAATGTCAGTACAAAACAAATGAAAAGGTTGTGAGTATGATCAAAGTTTATGTGTTGTATTTGAATGTATGTATGTGAAATACTTTTTACAGTATTCACTGAGCTCTAACTACACTAGCTTTCTGTTTACTTCCTGATATAACTAAGGGGTTTGATATTTATCTTTAGAGTCTCACAGAGAGTTTGGGTCTTCTCTGCAGTACCATGACAGTTAAGATCAATTGATCTATTGGCACATAAGAATATGAAGCATTGCCTATAAGTTAGTAGGTTCAATAATAGTTTTTATTATGCAGTGAAAATGACTTCCTGTGTGCAGCTGTTAAGAATAGTCACAGTTGCACGGAGAATTGCACAATTGCTATGTACAATCTAGCCATATTAGATTTGTGGAAGCTAATGCCCATCTAGCTCTCCCTCCACCTCTGCCACTGAGAGTGCTGGAAATTTGTCTAAATATTTAAGCAATCAATTACATGGTTAAACAGTGATGTTCTGCAAGCCTGGTTGGGGTTGGGGGGCGGGAGAAGAAATCCTTAATCATTTATATTTGAAGTTTCAGTCACACATCCTCTCTGTAGTTAATTACACAGTGCTTATTTGAAAGTCACTAATATATCTAAGAAAGCCCCTTCCTATGTGCCTTTATAATATGTTTTGTCCAGTTACTTAGTAAGTTTTTATATGCATAAATATACACACACACCTACATATTTATATTGTAAAAGTGTTATTTCAGTGAAATCAATGGAATGACACCATTGTAAAACTGGTGTAATGGAATGGAGAATCAGACTCATGTATGCACATATACACATGTAGTCACAGATAGTGAGTATGTATATAAAACCCATATATAGCATATATAATAAAATAAAGATCTGTGTAAGAAACTACCCCAACAATGTTAGATGTGCAAAGAATTGTTCTAGCATTTCTGACTTCATGTAGCTTCCGTGTGATATCAGATAAGACTACAATAAAATATTTGCTTGTGATTGATATTAAATTCCATATTAAATTACATCTTTACTTTATTCTTAAGGGATAAAATGATTCCCCTAGCTTGATTTGCTTATTTTTGGAAAGTGATCCCAGGAAACTGTGTGGATTGAATCCAGAGTTACAAGATTTTGATTGAATATTATTCAGACATTCTATGTATACAAACCTTCTAGTAGCAGTTTTATGGGACACCAGAGAGACAACAGATATTTTGATAGGTTCTCCTTGTAATAATATTTTGAACTAGCAATGCCAGTTGCATGAAAGATTATGGATGGTACCTGATTTCATTACCAGCAATGAAACTCCTATCAAACTCTTTGGATACACACACTCCTTTAATAAGGACAGATCAGGATAGGGAACTTAGATCCTATAGTAATTCATATAAGATAATGGCACAGATTTAGATCAGATCTATCAGATGTCAAAGTTTCTAGTCCTGATATTTCTTCATCCCTCAGAGCCCATTCACCTTGACAATGGAGGGCTCTTATTGAACTGAGCTGTTTAAGGAAAGTTGGTTACACTCTCACAGTACATTCATAGTTCTCTAGACCAGCGTTCTTCAAAGCTTTTCTTCAGTGGCCACTTTTCACTGTCCCACCTCCACCTGTGGCCCCCGGGGTATGTCCACCAAAATGCCACCAAAGAGAAAGCTGCTTTTTGTGGCATTTCGGCAGGACAAAAATAGACCGCTTGTGAGTTCAGCGGTCCCCCGGGTGGGATCGGCGCCAGGGTCTTGTGCACCCCTGGGGATGAGCACACCCCACTTTGAAGACCACTGCTCTGGACTGTGTATCTCCTCTCCTGATCACAGGAAAAGGGGAGGGAAGAAGGAGAAGCCCTTCTACCTAGACTGTCCTTGCAACATGGAGTGAAAGAGATGGGAATGTCAGGGGATTCAAGGAAGAGAAAGATGAAGGAACCAAAGGACCCCCAGAGAAAGGTAATAACAATAAACAGGAAAAGAACAGACAGAAAGAAAGATGTGGAAACAGATGGTTGGAGAAAAAGGAGAGGAAAAATGAAGACATGGACCCACTCTCAGGTTTCTAATGCAGCTTTGGCTGGACTCCTGAAGTCTCCCACCACTCTAACTCTCTTCCACACGTGCCCTTAGGTTCCCCATCTCTCTTTGTTTCTGCTCTGCAAAAACAAAGTATCTATGAAGAGGAAGACTGTCACTTTCTCCTCCTTACTTATAACCCTTTGAAGAAGGCACAAAGCCAACATGTCGCAAGAATAAAGGCGAGTGCCTCCTCCTGATGATGTGAGGAAGCCAGAGAAGAGCTACCACACTCTTCCTCAGGTGGCATGAAGGGGCAGGGGGAGGAAAGAAGCATGAGAATCAGCCCTGCCGCTGCAGCCAAGTATTGTAGGAATGTTGCATTTTTTTCCCTAAAACTAAATATTGATATTTTAGCTGGAATTCCCAGATTAAAGTGGTTGCCATTAGATGTTCAACATTTTTCATGCCACGGATTTTGATTTCCCCACATTTTCTATTTTAGAAAGAACAAAGGGAAGGACAAAAATATCAGGGGAATATCAAAATTCTAGGGCTTATAAATACTCAGTATTTAATGTGGACCCACTGTTCCCATTCAAGGGAAATTTTCAGTGCAATGTTACTGATTAGCGAAATGAGCTATAATTTGTTCACCAAAACTAAATGTTCACTAGCCTGAAATGAACATTTTTGCCCTCTCAAATTCCTCTTTTCAGCCAAGCAGATCAGATGTTTGCATCTCAAAGGACTTATACAATATAAATAAATTTATCAATATCAGAAGACTAGTTAGTAAATCTGATATTTTTAAAGCCTAAAACCATATAATTCAGCAGTGAATGTGCTATAGGAATAATCCATGATTTTTAATTTTTACTCTAATAACAAACAGGGGTTTTGTCCATTCAGTACATGAGAGTTTTATCCTATAGAGCTATTTAGCTAAGCTAAATTTTCCATGTAAAATAGTGACCCTAGGGCATGTCTATATTGAAACAACAGATCCACGGCTGGTCCAAGTCAGCAGAATCAACTCATGGGCCATAAGCTATGGAGCTATAAAATTGCAGTGTAGATATTCAGGCTCAAGCTGGAGCCCAGGATCTGAGATTCCACAGAGGGGAGAGTCCCAGATCCTGGGCTCCAGCTCACGCTTGAACATCTACACTGTAGTTGTATAGCCCCGCAGCCCAAGCTCCACAAGCCTGAGTCAGCTGACCTGGGCCAGCCATGGCTGTGCCATGGGTCTTTTATTGTTGTGTAAATGTAACCTGGAGGCTAATAATGCCTTCAAACTCTGATTTGGTCCCAGAGTTCCAGTTCTTGTTAAGTTTTCCCATGGTCCTGCCTTTTTCTCAGGCTAAACTCACACTGAAGTCAACTGAAATTTTGCCTGAGTAAGGATGAGTTAAACTCTGGTTGTGAGATCCCATTCACTTCTGTCTTAAGGCTGCTTTGCCCCACTGCACAGGCACAAAGTTGCCATAAAGCTGGCTGAAAGAATCCTTTCATGGTCTGTTCAAGTTAGGGAATCCACAGTGTCTCAGAGCCACAGTAGCAGCCCACGTGCCACACCATTCCATAGCTGCTAGTACAGGCAGTATGGCTAGGGGACGGAAGCTTGATCTTCAGGGATTTGCAACATGTTATGCATTAAAAAGGTAACCAGTGTAGCTAAGCTGAAGGACAACGTTAACACTGGAAAGTTCAAGATGGAGGGGGTGGGGACATATTTCCAACTCTGTGTTTGGAAATGCATAGTTATAATTCTATGTGCATGCCAATTAAAATACACTTGAACAATCAAATATATTGTAATGAACCTACTGAACCATTAGTATGTTCTGTTACCATCCAGTTGGCTCCATAATCCTTCCAGCCCAGGAAAGGGAAGTACTACCTGAAGTCAGAGGAGAAAAGGCTCAAAAACGAACCAAAGACTATAGGAGCAGAACAGGCCAAAGGCAGCTGCCTGGGTGCTGAATGAAGAGGGGAGGGCTGATAGCAATGAAATGGGACTGGAGGGCCTTAGAATTGGACAGAAATCTGGCAGGAGGCCAGCAATAGCCATAGCAAGAGAACACAAGGCTGTGTCCTACAGGCAAGAGGATGATGCATAGAAGTTATAGCAGGGACATGCTATCTTTATACTCCCAGACTGGAGAAGACAGCCTGTTGGGGCTGCCTTGTGCAGTGTTGCATTTATCTTGCAACCATTAAATAGGCTTGGAATGATTAGGTTTTTAATCAACAAATATCAATTTCACCATACACATACTAACCAATGAATTTTTTCCTCCATTAATAAGAACCAAAATTTACAGATAAGCAACATTTTTTCCTTCCTTTGCCTGAGAGCTTAGTAGTGTCAAAATCCAGTGATTTAGACTTCTGAATTAGACTCATTACAAATAGAGTAGGGAGTGAATAGAAACAAAGGTATGATTAGCTGACAGAAGGATAATGACTTTGTATATTTGACATGCAATATTGACAGTTTGTGTTTTAATGTATAAAGCTTCAACATTTTGAACCTCAATGTCTACTTTCACTGAATAATGACTGAACCCCAATTTCTTAATTTCCCTCAACTATGAAAGTTTAAATTTAGAAAAATGAGGAAAAAATTCTTAATTTTGCACAACTAAAAATTTAAATTGATAAAAACATTTAAGAGTGCTCAAAAATAAACATGGATATTATCAGTCAAAATTATAAGAGAATACAAATCAAACTCTGACACATTTACCACTAAAGCAGGTGAGCCATTTGTCTCTGCCCCTGTTGTTTCTAGCAGCCCTTGGGCAGCAGTGCAGCAACTCATCCTGCACCACCTCTTGCTGGTACCTCCAGGGAATTAGCTTTCCAGCCTCTGGAGCACCCTCTGCATGCTAATGTCCTGCTTGCCGCTGGCTCCATAGCCCTCCCAGATCCCCATGCTCTCTTCCCTGGGGTGCTGTACCCCCACAGTCCCCCTCCCAGGTCTCAGGGTCTCCCCTCCCCAGGGAACTGCCACCTCCTATCCCAACCTTGCCTCAGTATAGGTAACTGCCAGTCACCACCTACCCCCATTTGCTAGGGTAGACTACAGTATACTTGCCACCAGTGGCAAGAAGGGTTAGACCTGTTGTCTCCAACTAACCCTTGGGGCTGCCCCCTGCTACCTATTTAGCCATAGACTAGGCCCAGCAGCCTGGGCAGGTTCCAGAACAGAGGAACCTCTAACCACCACCCATGGTACCTTGCTTAACACCAGCAGCCAAGTCCTCCCTCTCTAAAGCCCAGAGAGAGACTGTTTGCTTTTAGCCCACTGCCCTCTTATAAGGGCCAGCTGGGCCCTAATTGCATTGGCCACAGCTGTGGTCAGCTAATCGGTCAGCTTCCCCAGCTGTCCTTAATCTCTTTTCCTGCTTCAGCCTTCTCCCAGAGCTGTTTTAAGCCCTTCTGAACAGAAGCTGGGGTTACCCTACTACATCTCGTAAAGAAATCCCCTTTCTTATCTGAAGTGCCTGAGTGATATTAGGAAACACTATTTCACTAGGAGGGTGGTGAAGCACTAGAATGAGTTACCTCATCTCCACCCTAATCTCCACCCTTAGAGGTTTTTATGACCTGGCTTGACAAATCCCTGGCTGGGATGATTTAGTTGGAGTTGGTCCTGCTTTGAGCAGAGGTTTGACCTCCTGAAGCCTCCTCCAACCCTCATCTATGATTGTTGGGAACCTGCTGAGGGCTAGAGCTTGAAGAACCTAATTCTTGTAGCACCTTACAGGACTTCTTTCTGACTGTGTAGTATACTCTGTGCACTACTAAATATTCAGAGGACTGGCACCCCATGACACTAGCAACAGCAGTCCATAGTGAGGTCAGTTGTAATATTTTCTTCTTTTCATTATATAGAGAAAGACCTAGAAAGATTCAAATGTTCAGATGAAGCAACCATATTGAGTTTTATTTTTTAGCAAATAGGCTGCTGTAAAAGTCTGCAATGCAACAAGCCTCTGGAGTTGAGATGAGAGGAATCTGGACCCTGGAAAGGAAAGACCAGCAGCTGTAGTGTGTCACTGGAAAGAGGGAATAAGCCCAGTGACTCTATTGAGAGGTGGAGAAGGCGTTATGGTTTCAGGGGCTCAGGTTGCCAATTAATGAGCCAGGTGGTGTATGTAACAGGGAAAGAAGAATAGTGTTAAAAGTTAAGGACATAAGATAAGTTTTGGATTTGGTAAAGCATAGAGAGAATCACTTACTCCCAAAACAGTCTCATCACAATGTTTTGAGTTGCCAGTAATATGGGTGGCCAAAAGCAACTATCACTGAAAGGAAAATGTTTAGCACATGGAGCCATGGGATTCATGCAACAAATGTGTTACACTGATCTGCAGCCAAAATGCTTCTGAAATAAATGTAGTCAAACTTTACTAATTCTGGGTCACTGAGAACGAAAATTATGCTTAAAAGTGTTGATTGGCTCTAGTTTTCAAGATATGCTATTGGGTCAGTATATACGACCCTTGACATGGGAATGGTGGAGGATAAGTGAGTTATAAAGGGAAGGGATCTCAATTTAAACCAGAAATGACTAAAATACATCTTTGACGGGATCTATGAATAAATCTATGACTGGGATTGGACAGTACTTGCTTTTTAGGCAAAACAATGAATGATGCAATCTGAAGCTGGTATTGCATCATACATGATATGAATTGCATCATGTTATTCCTAGAAGTTGTGGATGATGCAATCATAACGAAGCTTACATCACTTTGCTGAACAAACTGCCCTATATCAGCTCTAGAAATCATACAGTGTCGTGCTCTCTTATTTGTCAGTGTTTGATTTTGCAAAGGGACACATTTCTGTTTAGCCAAAGTGAGCAGAAATGCCTCGTACTTGTGTGAACAGTGCAGATAACTTCTGCTATGTTTGTGGTGATGTTTGGAGATCAGGACAAAAGGTGGGCCCCACACATATGCTGCAACACTTGTGCAACAAATCTTCGCCAGTGGTTGAACAGGAAAAGGAAATCTATGCCTTTTTCAGTGCCAATGATTTGGAGAGAGCCAACAGATCATACCAGCAATTGTTACTTCTGCACGGTGCCTCCAGTTGGGAAAGGTGTGTCAAAGAAGAAAAAGTGGACTGTGCATTATCCAAACATTCCATCAGCTATACGCCCAATACCCCACAGAGAAGGACTGCCGGTTCATGATGCACCAGAATCATTCTCACTTGAGTCAGACGAGGAAGAGGAAGAGGATGAAACTTCTGGTCCTGAACCATCAATGTCACAGGACCCACATTTTCTCCCATCCTCCTCCTCTGAACCACACCTCATAACACAAGCTGAACTGAATGACCTTGTCAGGGATTTGGAACTACCCAAGAGTAAGGCAGAGCTGTTGGGCTCCAGACTACAGCAGTGGAATCTCCTGGCAGGTGATGTTAGGGTTTCCATGTTCCGTGACCGTCAAAAGGATCTTGTCTCATTCTTCTTCATGGAAGGTGACCTTGTAGCCTGCAACAACATCGATGGTGTGATGGCAGCCCTCAACATCGTTCACGATCCAGATGAGTGGAGACTCTTCATTGATTCATCGAAGATGAGTCTTAAAGCTGTTTTGCTGCATAATGGCAATGTTTTGCCATCAATTCCAGTTGGTCATGCAGTCCATATGAAGGAAACCTATGACAACATGAAACAACTTTTGAGGTGCATAAACTATGACCAACACCAGTGGCAGCTCTGTGGCGATTTGAAGGTTGTTGCTCTCTTGCTTGGTCTGCAGACTGGATACACAAAGTTCTGCTGTTTTCTGTGCGAATGGGATAGTCGTGCAAGAGATTCCCACTACATCAAGAAAGATTGGCCACTCCGACAGTCATTGGAGCCTGGGAGGAAAAATGTTCAGCATCCACCACTTGTTGAATCAAGGAAGATTTTGTGACCACCCTTATACATCAAGCTGGGTCTGATAAAGAACTTTGTCAAGGCCATTGACAAAACACAAGCAGCTTTCAAGTACCTCCGTGGAAAATTTCCAAGGTTAAGAGAAGCTAAGATAAACGAAGGTGTCTTTGTTGGTCCTCAGATTCGTGAACTTCTTCGAGATGATGCATTGGACCATGCACTGCGTGGCAAGGAAAAGACGGCATGGAAAGCATTCCAGTCAGTGGCAATACATTTTCTTGGAAACAACAAGGCAGACAACTACAGGTTGTTGGTGGAAAACCTCCTCAAGGCATACAAAAGCCTTGCTTGCAACATGTCACTAAAGATACATTTTTTGCACTCTCATCTAGATTTTTTTCCACCGAACTGCAGAGCAGTGAGCGACGAGCACGGCGAGCGATTTCACCAGGACATTGCAACAATGGAGAAAAGCTATCAGGGCAAATGGAGCCCATCAGTGCTTGCAGACTATTGCTGGACAGTGACAAGAGATTCTCCATTTAATGAATACAAGAGACAAGCCAAGAAGCGCCAAGTAGACACTGAATAGGACTAAACTATGTACATAATAGTTTTTTGCCTTTTGTTTCATAATACATTTTATTTATATAAGCCTTTTGCTGATTTTTAAAGTGTTACATAAATAAGACAGGTGAAATATTATCATGTAAAGCAACCATAAACACATGAAAAGACCTAGGTTTACAATTTATGATTAAAACTCTACTATCTACACAATATACATAGATATAAAATGTAAAAACTTAAATATCTTAGAAACAGTAGCCAATCAGTTGTTTTAATTATCATATTTGAATTCAGCACATCAAAATACATAATAAATATCACATTTTATCTCTGAAGCAGACGACTTCTAAAAAATTGTAGACCAGTGTTACACTAGCCACCATCTTGACATTATTTATAACAAAGAAAAGAGAAGCCAGCAACTGAAGGATAGCCTGTTCTACACCAGCAAGCAGTCAGAAGACTGTGCGTTCCTAGTTTCTCTCCCTCTCTTATGAAAAAAATATCCTGTTGTAATTGTTTTTTAAAGAAGTTGTTTCATTTACAAATCAAAATGTTAAATAAACTAAAATTGTTGTCCTGTCCATACATGTACAATTTTGACTTCAGAAAACAACCAAAAATTGAGTGCTGGCATTCTATAGGCCTAATCTCCACAATTACCACAACTGTAGTTGGCACAATTATTTATGCAAAAAGCCAGGTAGACACACAGGGTAACACTGGGATTGGTGCTCACACAAGAGCATGGTGTGGGGGAGGGTCACAGGAGCACCTCCCAGAAGTTGCACACTTTTACAAAAGCCCCAGTAGCAATTCCTGCACTCGGGGGAGCACGTACAACCAGATGGTGCATATCACTCCTATGATGATGAGAAGGTGAGGAGGTGTGAAGTCATATCCTGCCTGTTATCCACAAGGGGCCAAAGAAAAACCCAGTGCAATGGGGCACCAGGCTAAAGCCTCTCTTAGGATTCTGGATTCAATTCCCTGCTCCCATATGACCTTGGACAATTGACTTGGTCTTTCTGTGCCTCAGTTCCCCATCTGTAACATGGAAACATCCTCTCAGGGATATTGTGAGGATAAATACATTAATGATTGTGAGGCTCCCAGTTACAATGGTAATAGGGGTGATATAGATACCGTAGGTAGATTGTTGATCCATCAAAGAAAAGAAAATGATCCATCAACAGCCTTGAGATGAAGGCATTTGTGGTGTCCACTTTATACTTCCAAACCAGGTCCAACAATGCAACATAGTCCAGTCACCCAAGACAATATTTTAAATAGATCAGACTCAGGAGCTGAAATATGGGCACACTGCTGCTATTCTACGTAGAGAATAACTTTCAGTCATCAATATTATTGTGTTAGAATTTGTTTTAAAGATTTTCTCTTGCAGGAGGAGGTGTGGAGAGAATATTCAGAAGAAGCATTGCACTGTATTTCGAAATAATGTTCTCTTATATTGCCTAATTTATTCTATATGAATATGTTATCTGACACTATCTCCCTGCACAGCACAGTGAAATGATATTCATAGACTTAAACTTATAAAGGAACATAGAGTACTCCGGAAAAAGTCTATAAAATATTCTAAAACCATACCAATTGTAGGGTAAAGGCTGCTGTACATAAAAGAGAAATGCATATTTATAAAACTAAATAAACAGTATGTCATGTAAAATGTGAAGAGCATCCATAGAAATTCAAAAGGTATTCTCCTCGATTTTGGTGTGTGAAACTAGAGGTCTCTATTTCATTATTATAAAGCTCCCACGGGAAGCTCTTTTTTCTGATCAGCATATTCACAGTCCTGCAGGGACAACATTTATTATTATTAAAAGTATCACAGCATTTGAAATCAGAGGTAAAAAATTTATTGCAAGGCTTATGAGGAGAATATGAATCTCCAGTGAATACACTAAATAGAAAAGTGAATTTATTATTTGCAGTATAAAGGAATCTTCTGAATACTTAACACACACCAATAAGCTTTGTAGTAAACTTTTTACCTCAGTCATATGAAATTCTAGCATCTGGAAAGCAAGCTGACCAGTAAGATCTACCCTTTTGCTATCTCTGTAAATAATGGATTATTCTCTTACACCCCCAAATCAGCAAGTATTTAAGCAAGTGAGTAACCCCACTGAATCCAATTCTCTTGAAGTGCTCTGCTAAATGGGGGTCTTATTTTGTCACAATGCAGAATTCTGTGTTTTTGCAGGGCCGATGGTGGGATATTTGGTGCCCTGGGCGAAATCTCCACCTTTTGCCCACCCTGCGCCCGGGGAGCCCTGCGGCACCTCGCTGCCCACCATCACCCTGCAGTGCCCACCCCCCAGCCGCCCGGGGAGCCCCCGCCACTGCAGTGGCAGCTCCCGGCCCCTCCCCTCCACCCATCGATCCCCCACCCTGCCTGGGGAGCCGCCCCTTGCAGCAGCTTCCCACCCCCTCTGCCCAGGGAGTCCCCTCTGTGGCAGTTCCCCACCCCAGCTCACCTCGGCTCTGCCTCCTCCCTTGAGCACACCGGCACCGCTCCACTTTGCCCTCCTCTCAGGCTTGCAGTGCCAACCAGGAAAGCCTGGGAGGGGAGGAGAATTAGAGCAGGGTGGCATGCTCAGGGAAAGAGGCAGAGCACAGGTGAGCTGGGGCAGGGAGCGGTTCTCCTGTGTGTGCCTCTGTTACTTGTTACTTGCCCCGCCACCCCAGCTCACCTCCGCTCCACCGATGCCCCCAACCACCTGGCGCCCCAGGCAGTCGCCTAGTTCGCCTAGTAGTTGCACCAGCCCTGTGTTTTTGAAAAAAGGTTCTGAGAAATGACAGTTTATCTCCTTGGCTTCAGCAGACTCAAGGGAATAGTATATTTTGATGCTGAAGGTTTTCTTTTCAATATATTTAGAATGGCACCAATGGCCCTGCTCCCACAAACAGTTATCCTTGTGCTTATCTTTACTCACATGAATAGCCTTATGAAAATTAATGGAAGCTATTCAGTGTTGTATGTGTTTGAAAGATCAGGGCCTAAATCTGTATGGGGAATTAAAGGCTGAATATAGAAAAAGACCCTACTACTAGGTTTAAACATTACAACTAATTCAGTAAACATGGACTCTTAATCCCCAGATGTGTTCTATGGAAGAAAACAGTGTGAACTAATGAGAAAAAAAAATCATCTCTGAAAAGGAATGCCCCTAAATCTTATAGCTGGCGATTAATACTGATAATATTACAAGAGATTTCAGATTAATTTAAATTAAGGATAAATTATATATTCCTTGCCAAAAGTATTACATTTAGAGCTGGGAACAGATTAACTTTCTCAGAGACTCATGTTTTCTTACACATTCCCTTCTGAATGTCCTTCTCTCCACAGGCAAAATTCTGACTTTAGCAGAGCCAGAATTTTGCCACAGGAGGGGAAAATATACACATGGAAGGATGATGCTCTGCCTCTGTGGCATGCTCCCTCTGTTTCTCTAATCCACAAAAGCCCCTCAGCTGGGATTCTGTAGGAGTCTAGCTAATATCGGATGAAGAGTCTCAGACTCCAAATTCTGACATATATACAACCTACTAACAATACCTAAATTTCCACAGATCAGCATTTTCAAAGTAGCCTAAGCACACATCTGTGATCTGATACTTGTCAGACCCTGCAGCAGGCCACCGGTAAGTGGTAGAGCAACACAACAGCCACACAAAAAGACAACCAAGAGCACAGGGACATTCAGGGTGAGCTAGAAAGTGGTATTAAGTGTGAGTAAGAGACAGAGGTATGGTTTCAATTGCTAGGGCATGGATTATCTGAGCAGCTGACCTGTCATAGGTTTCTAACTCCAGGAGAAGGTTCACGGCTGAGGATCCTGAGAAAAGGGAGGTACCTATTCCAGTCAGCCAGATATGCCAGGTCTGCTACTTAAACTTCTCTCGTCTCCCTGCTCCTCTCCTAGGCTAGGTTATGTGGCTTCCTTCTCAGCTGTCTGTCTTATGAAAATCCTTTTCTTAGGCACTTAACTATTACCCTGCACTCAGCAGAGCAATGCCTAAATCCCTTTAAAAATCGGGCCTCACAAGATGGGGTCTCATAGGAGCTGCTACATAGGCCTTATATCACCCAGAGATTCCCCATATGCAAGAAATTTTTGGATAGTCTGTTAATTCATCGTTGCATCTGCTTTGTACTTCCAGAATGGCATGCAGCAGCTGGGCAGTTGCGGGGGGAGGGCAGAATCTTTATTGGAACCGTTTCTCCCATCATCTCCTTTAATGCCTCTGTTTTCAACAACTCTTGGTTTAGTGCATACTGGTTTATATTTATTCTCCAAAGCCACTTCACATTCTAATTCTAAAAGAAATCTTCCAATCTTAAAATGAACTGTATGCCAGAGAGGCAAGTCATGACATAATATACCTTTGCACAGAAGCCAAACATATGGCAAACACTTGCGGAAGGAGGTCAGAAAAGAAATAGCATCTTTTGCTACTGCACCAAAAGCTTTAAAAAATTACTGTTACCTTCTGGCCTATAAAAATAATGCAGGTTTGAGAAATATTCTACAGTAAATAGTTTGTCAGTTTCCCACAGAACTTGCATAACTTTCTTTTTTCTATTACTTCAAAGGACTTGTTTGTTGAATCTCCCTGTATTTTAATATTTTGTCTTTTGTGGAATAAAATTTTTTTTTGTAAAGAATGCAATTAAAAGTGCCTTGGTAAGAGCAGTGGCGTGTCATGGCATTTTTAATCAGGCAAGCAATTCTACACTTGCAAACAAAATGGCATCTTCCATGCGGCATGATCTCATACGTATGATGTGTTCTAGGTCACACTGTGTGGAGGACAACCATTTTGTGGAACAATATGGTGCCTTCTGTGTTCATTTGGGGGCCGGATGGAATCATCCCATGGGCATTGCTGATTTCTGGGGCATACAATGCATATGCAACTGGGTAAGAGAGAGAAAAGTGAAGTCTTGCAAGTGTTCATATTTTCAAAGTACCCTGAGTTTCATGTTACATCTGTTACCTGCATAATACTGTGAAGGAAGGTAATGAGTTTCTGAAAAGAGGACAGTCAAAAGCGCCCTCACTAGACCACCTCACTAATGGTTTAAGCATAGAATGCAAAATGAACTGTAGTTGACCATCATTAAATGCCACTGTGTTGTGTTCTATACTGTAACACATTTATCCAGGTAACTATCTTTTTGGAATCCATACTTGCCACTGTAATTCTGTTTATAGTATTGGAATTTTAGTCTGTTTGTTGTAAATGGAGGAATTCCCACACAATTCATTCATGACTCACAAAGCTTTCTGAATTTTAATGTTTTATGTCAGGACTCTATAAATAACATGATAAATTGCTCCATTATTATTATTGTTGTCATTTATTTATTTGTGCGGTGGTCTGCATCCTGTTATGTCAGGCACTATACAAATACATAGTAAGACTGGGTCCCAAAAGCTGACAATCTAATTTAAAACAAGATGGAACTAATCAGTGCAATAAACAATAGGATGGAAGGTGGGAGTAAATATAAGGGTAATAGTGGAGAGAAGAAAATGGTGGCCCCAACCGGATACATACATATCAATTTTCCCTACTGGCCCACTACATACCTGTGATCCGTGTGTAATTTCTATAGATATATAAAAATGAGAACTTAAGGAACTTCAAACCTCTGAGCTGGGCTTCACAAAATCCCAGTAGCAAAGCTTTATGGAACACTGGAAACCTAAAAATTATACATGTTTCTGAATATTTTACCTCCTGGTGTTATTTCTAAAAGTAATACCTAAGAAATTCTTCACCTAAAGACACTTCAAGCATAGTTATTTTCACTGCATCCACTGTATAGGCAGTTATTTCCAACTTGTGTTTGTGTGAATCCTTCACACAGTTATAGGAGAAAGAAAAAGTTTAGTGCACCCTTGACCTTCCTACTATTAATGGAAATTGCTCATATGTATCCAATGGAGAATGAAACCTAATAGGGTTGATTTCAAGTGGACTACTTGCAAAGTAAGGCCCTGTTCCTGCAAAACACACATTTGCTTGACTTTAAACATGTGAGTAGATAACTAGTTCTGCTAGGAAGCACAGCAGTTTCCACCAGCGGAAGGCCACAGCTGGCCTGGGTCAGTTGACTCAGGCTGTAGGACTAAATATTGCTATGTAGACATTCAGGCTGAGGCTTGAGCCTGGGATCTGAGACTCTCCTCCATTTTGGGGGTGGGAGCCAACCATGGGCATTTAATTGCTGTGTAAATGTACCCTAAATGGTACATTAGTAAGGGCTAAGATACACAGTTACCAATGATCATGCATGACCTCCACCATCTTACCTTTTTGTTGTTAATATGGAAATAAAAAACAGACACTCAAGAGCAGCTGAAGTGAAGGGACCACATCTTTCTTGAACACTAACCTATGGCAGTAAAATGTGTCCTCAGTCAAAAGACTGGATTTGGCCCAACCAAAATAAAAAGAATAAATATAATATCTGGACCTGTTGGAAACATATCAAGACTAAGACCAGCTTCAGATTTTGCCTGGTGTGAAGAACTTTCATATTTTTTGTTAACAGCATAATAGAGAAACAGTTTGTAAGTATGAAGCTTGTATGGTTCGATATGGTTTTCCTTTTTTCAAATTGTGCTATAATTTTAATACTTTAAAATACAATTCCTCCTACTATCATCTATTCAGCACACATGAATGAGTTTTAAGACTTTTTGTTTGTTTTTGTGGTTTATTAATCAGAACTGACACTTTAATTTCATTTTAGGCTCTCTTGCTTGCTTACTTGTCTGAGGTTGTCACACTCTTTAATGTGTTTATCCTTCTGATACCCCTGTAAGGTAGGTAAGGGCTAATACTACTGTTTTACAGATGGCAAACTGAGGCCAAGAGGGAAAAAGGCCTTGCCTTCACTATATAAAAAAAAGGTCTGTTCTTAACTCAAATTAGTCAATTTGAGGTAAAATTCTAATGATGACAAAGTAGTTTGTTTGTATAACTCACATGAGTTAGCAGGATGAGTTAAACTGTAAGCTTCTCCATCATGTTTAACTCAAACAAAAATTACAAAGAAGCATGTCTTTACTTTTTCTGTAGTGAATACAAGACCAAATGACTTATATAAGGCCCCACAGGAAGGCCGTGGTAGGCCAGGGAACTGAACGTAGATCTCCCAAGTTCCAGGCTAACACCCTATTCACGATACCAGCTGGACCATGCTTCATCTCCATTTACTATTTGCAACCCCATAATAAATTTATGGGTAAGATTTTTTGTTGTATTCTACTAAACTGAACCCCCAACATGGTTATCACCTTTGGCCACACTTTGGGTCTGATTCTCCTCTCACATCTGTGTAAACGAGGTGATACATTTTCCACTGAATTCCACTTAAGTCAATGGATTCACACTGCTTTGAAATCAGAATAATGAGATCAAAATGAGGCCCTTTTGGGTCCAAGTTCAGGTACAGGTGGGTAGTTTAAATGTTATCGTTCACAGCTGCAATTCTGGGCTTTTCTACACAAATGTTTAGTCCATGGCAAGTTGCGGTGTGAATCTACCTTCCTCCCAACCTGCCACTTACTAACTGTCCATGTGAACACTGCGGCTGCACATTAACAGTTCATTACTGTGCTCTTTGAAGCAGGCTAGACCAAAGCACATTAACAAATTGCTAATACTCATCAGCAGGGTCCACACATACAGTTAGTCCACGGCAGGCTTGTGTGGGGTAGAGTAACACTCCAGCTTGCCATGAACTAAATGCTTGTTTAGACAGGCCCTAACTGTACATGAGTGTGCACAATCAGAGGCAGCTAAAAGTGTGGCTTTGTATATCTTAAAATATTATCAGCGGTCTGGCACATTTGAAAACCTGTACCACTCCTTAGTGGAAAATTGTTACTGAAACGTGTGGACTCACCAGTTTTCTACAGTAAAATAGGCCCTATAAATCCAATGTGTATGACATCAGATTTGACTATTGCAAAACAATCAAGGAAGATGCTGCAATGGCTGTTCTGCATCTACCCAGTAGAGCTGTATGCAAGTCAAAAAGAGATGTTGCTAGAATCAAGGCAAAAGATACTTTTTCTTCTTTAATTCTTAATTATATGTGTAATTCTCTTAGAGTGAAAGACATTTAATTTGTGCAGTCAGCATCCAAAACCATAATTATAAACTCATCTCAAATAAAAAAATTCCACTTGGGAATAAAGCTGAACAGTAAATCAAACACACATGACATAAACAAGTGTTCTTCATTACAAAAGCTTTCAAGTATAACTTCCATCATAAGCTAATTCTAGCAAGCAGTACAATTTTGCTATATAAGGAAGACAATATAATATTTACTCATTTCCCCCTTTTTTGCCTAATTTTATTTCTAAACTTATATAAAAATAGGTGATACATGTTTTGTAATGCATTAGTAGTACCTAAAGTGCACTAGTTTTCATTGTTAAATTGATTGCTGGGTTATTCCAAAGTATTTCATCAGGGATACTGTGTCATAGATACCATATATGTGGTGATGATTTCAATGTGACTAATAATGGAACCAGGTCATGACTTTCATTTATTGTGATTTTTTTGACTATCACCTAAATTTTGTCCAGTGATCCATCTTCTCTGGTTCTTAGAACATTCCAAACTTTCAAACAACTTCAAAGAGCTGCCACTTTTTGAAAAAAAATTAATTTACCACAAATATATTCCCTTTTGTCTCAGATAAATTCTGTTTTTTTCCCTAAAATACACCGGCTGCAGTCAAAACTAGTGACAGACAATAATCAGTCCGGATCTACAGGTTAAAAGTCCAATAACATGCAACCACTCAGGACGAGAAATCAAATATATATAGCATTGGAAAGAAGACATTAGGTTGTCTGAAAATTTCAGTTTAATCTGAGGGTAGCAGTAAGGAGGAAGATTTAAGGTTGCTTGGGCACAATTAATTGTATATTTCCATGCTTTCCAATGTTTGTTTATTTAAGCAGAACCTTAACTATGAATTTTCAGGCCTCTCAGTCTTTAGAATTTTTGACTTTTGTGTTTTTGTATATTTTTTAAACCACAGTGTCCTTTAAAGTATTCTCCAAAAAGATTACAGCTAGTAAAGGAGCATCAATCCTACATTCTTTAAAATAATCATTTTTGTTTTATTCTTATAGGAGTTCTCATAGTGCAAGTCACACACCAATGCAAACATAAACTATTCTTGAACAGCTTTATTTTCTCTAATGTCTCTTCATCTTGTGGGACTGCCTTATAACTGTTTCTGGCATTATGCAGGAAACCTTGCAAAACAGTTTTACGTCAAGCAATATTTGCTTTACAGCCAGTTTTGTAACAGATTTTACAAAAATAAGTAAAAACAGGTTTAGCCCAGTGCTTTTTTATTAAATGATGCAATGGGTAGAAAGCTGTTTTCACTAAGCAAAAGCACAATACAGAGGGAGCTAGAGATCAAGGTTCAGATTTAGTATGCTGCATCCCTTTTAGCTAGATCATCTTCATAGAACCCCGACTTGTGGACTGATCCAAACAAGTTCCATTGAAGTCAGTGGGATTTTTCCCATTGACTTCAGTGAGTCTTGTACTGGAAGCTTGATGAAGACCTTTCACATACAAATCCACATAAATGGGGTCCTTAAACGTCTCCATGGCACCATCTCCCCTTCCTTGAACCCAAAAGAGCTCTTCCCCCTGCAACTTTTTCTATGGGAGCATGAGATTTTCTTAATCATACTTTCTCCATATGACAAGTAGCAATCATGAGCGTAATGGAAACATCAAAACTCTACAGAAAATAAGTCATAATAAATAAATATACTGAAAAATGGCTAAAATATTTTACTTATGTAAATTGTCAAAGAAGTCATGACAATTTACACCAATTGAGAATCTGACCCCTTGAAGTCCTTCTATAGTTGCCTTAGATACAGAAAATAGTTTCATAGATGTAGTTTTGTACTTAATTTCTTGAACATCATCATCATTATTATCAAGGGATTTCTTTATCAGCACATCCTGGACTCCTATTGCAAGAAATTGACCAATGAAAATAACATTAGCTTGTACTGTTATAATTATTTTGCTATGTCTTTTCACATGATCACATATTTATTGTTTTCTTTCTTATTGCTTATTTGCAGATGAGAAATCAATATATTATGTCAACATGAAAAACATTTGTAAGGCAAAAAATAACAGCCTTTTTAAAGGCTTCTTTGCAAGAGCATCTTTTTACATTCATATACTGTATCAGTCCCAGCTTAGATGACAAAAACACACAGATAAAGCAGTTGGAGGAAAATGGAGTTTAATTTAACTGTCACAGTTCAGTACTTGGGCAGACAACTGAGACTGCAAAATACCAATGCTAATATTTATAGTATTTTGTGCTTTTATGACATTTTTCACCTGAGGATCCCATTGTGATTTGTAATATTGATTAATCCCCATAGCAGCCCAACTAGACAAGTAAGTGTTGTAATCACCATTTTACACATGATATAATGAGACAGAGAGGGCAAAAAATTATCCATGGTATAATTTCATTGAAGTTTATGGTGTTACATGATATACACTTATGGGCCTGAGAGCTTATGGCCACACTATGAACCAGTTGCAAAGACGGAAGACCTGACTCCTGGACCAATGTTCCAGCCAGTAGACAAGCTTCCCCCAAGTTTTACATAAAAAGTAGATGGCAAACACCCCTACCTTTTTGGACAGAAATCAAGCCTCAGACACGTGTGGAAGAAGCAGAATCAGAGTTGTTAAACTGTTGGCACGCTATTCTTTTAGTCCCAAATCTGTCTGGCCAGTACTGGAACATAATAGTCTGGTATTTTTCATCAACTTTTTGAAAAGTTTGAATTTTCCAGCCAGTTTTCTTTGCAATGTTCTTTATGATTTCAAAAATGTTGGTATTCACAGCAACATCAGCCCTTTACAAATGTCTGAAGTGGCTGAAACATGTTTTTGTACATTCTACTCCGTTATGGATGGGTGCATTTTTCCAGTCAGTTGAAAAAGATGACATGAAAACTAAAGATAACACTACTAGACTAGTTGGGCCAGCCACAGCTTTATCCAAAGACCATTGAAGTCAATGGAGAGACTCCCATTCAATGGACTTTGGAGAAAGCCTGCAATGAAGACCAATAAAATGCACAGTTAGGACAAGCTGAGAATATCTGAACTTGCAAAATTTTGGTATTACTGTCAACAAAGGCTTTAGCCTGTAATCAAATATCTGGTGTATCATAAGGTTTTTCTCTCCCATTTCAACACATGGTTACAAGAATGAATCTCTGTATAATATACCTTATTAATACTTTCATTATGGTGGTGCCTAGATGCATCAATCAGGATCAAGGTCCTACTGGGGCCCTTGTTACAAACATAAAGCCTAGGACCATGCTTGGCCCCACAAGCTTATGTGAGGATTGCCATCTTGATCATGACCAATGGATCACAGCACCTCTGTCACTACCCGGTGAATCTCACTGTCTTGCCAGATCAGATGGGTTTCACAATCACAGACACACACTAGAATTTATCTTATATCAAGAGATGTATTTATTTCCCTCTTCCATAGTAATACTTTTGCAATGTAACCTCTGGGAAAAGTATTGTGTATCTTTCATTGACTTTATTTGAATGTCTCTTTTTCTCCTTGGCTATTTCCAGCATTAACAATCCCCAGTTCATCTTCTATGCCACATGCATCATCCATTCTAACAAAACATTTTGAAATATATATTGGGAAACTGGGACCGCTGCCTAGTTCTGATTGCTTCATCAAGTTAAAGACAACATTTTGCCCTTCTCTTTCAGATCCTATTAATATGTTTCATAAACAACAATCACACTCTCTCTCTCTTACCTTCCACCACCTGCCCAACCCCACCCCCCAAACTCAACCCTCTCATTCAGGAAAGTTACACTGTACCCAGCATTCTTTGGAAGGAACCCAATATTTAATTAGTAATAGGATAGATGTCATCTGACTTGAAGACATATACCTCAAGAATACTTTCTCCTTAGGCAGAACGTGACCTTGGTTTCAGGGTGGAATAACTATGAACAACAGAAAATGCACAGACTTTCATAATACTCCTTTGTATCCCTTCTTAAGATTTACTGGTACTGCAATAGCTACAAAACACTGTATGCCCGCTGATAATAGCTAGGCTAATGCTACTCATCTGTGTTTTTGGCTCACTTAAAAACTCTCTACCTGCAAATTAAGCACATAGTCTATGAAAAAACAAGCTTGCTTTTTTATTACCCCATTCTCCCTTTCCTTACCATTGGTTTCATCCATCTGTTATGTCTTGTCTTAAACTAGATTATAAATTATTGGGAGCAGGGACTGTCTTTTATTTGTTCAATAACTATATAGCACCTAATACAATGGGAACCAACCTGGTCAGGGATTCTAGGAACCACTGTAATAATAATAAAAAATAATAAATGAATAATAGTGTTTAAAGATTTCTATTTAAACATGATACCTTTAAGATATGCAGCTCTGTAGTTGATCATAGTAAAATGAAAGGATTTTGAAAGTTCTGACCCTGAATAGCTGTAGCATCCTGGAATATATCATGCTTAAATATTGACCTTTATATTGGAAATTATTGAAGTGTCATTACAAACTGTCTCCCTTATCCCCTTCCTAGACACATGCTTTTCAGGGCACCCACTGCATCTTCATGTGTATGTGAACAGTGCCTACACATTATCGGCATTACTGAAATACAAGTAACAGTGAGGGTGATGCTTCTATTGTATATAACTCTTCTCTTGTTTGACTATTCAGCATTTTGCATTTATCATCACAACTTGAAGTTTGTATTAAGCTAGTCATGTGACTTCACATTCTCCACAGAACATAGCTCATAATAATAATTATAATGATAAATATCTAGTTGTTATCTAGCATTTTTCATCAGTAGATCTCCAAGCAGTTTACAAAGGAGATCAGTATCATTACCTTTGTGCCCTGTATGGAGAATGTCCTCCTTTTGGTGTGCCAAATGAACACCCTTCCTTCACTCAAAATCTTCCTTCAAACATGTCTCCCTCTGACAAGGTGAATAAACCCCACACTCTCAGGAAAGGAGTTGGGAAGCTCTGTGTAGCAAGGTAGCCCCACCTCTCTGGTCCTGCCAGCCATGCACCACAGGGAGGAGGGCTGTAAAAGGAGGAAGCTTCAGTCAGCAAGGGGAAAGCCCTGAAGCAATGGGAGAGGAGACAACCCCCACCAGATCCCCTGAGCTCTGTGAGGATCCAGGAACTGCCCTGGGCAAGCCCAGCTATCTGGCCATAAAGACTCCAGCTAGGCTGCTTCCCTGATATTCCTGAAATAAGGTGGTGCCACTGATCTTTGTGTTAGTTGACCCTAGGAGGGGCTTGTTCTCTGTTGAATCTGAACTTTTGCTTTTCTCCTACTTGTAAACAAAGTAAGTCTAACCTATGCTTGCATGGTGTGGTGCTCTGTTCACCTCTGCTAGTATCTAGCTCAGCTAATGCTTAATCAGTTTGCTACAGCTTTGGCTATGTGCCATGAAGCATTTAGCTCTAAGGGTTCCAGGTTCAATCCCACCTGCTGACAACCTGGAGTTGCTGATGTTACATAAGCAGACTCCCAAAGGTGGGGCCCACTTCAGAGACTAAGAGTCTGGGGCCTGGACTGGACCAACTCTGTGGTGGAAACGGGGCAAGGCACAGAGCCTCAACCAAGCCAGGGAGGTGCCCTGGAGAGTCTCCTTTTACAATCTCACAAAACCTATCAAGATTAGTTTACCAAAGAGAGAAGTGGTTGGGAACATCCTTAAAAGGGAGAAAGTTACTGCCCTAAACATTGGCTACATCCACATTATCTTGCTGCCTGGGTTCATTTAGCTCACTATACTATCTTCTGAGAGTGGCCAATACCAGGTACTTCAGAGGGAATGAACAGAACACGTAATCGATAAGTGATCCATCCCCTGTCACCCAGTCCCAGCTTCTGGCAAACAGAGGTTAGGGACACCATCCTGGCCCATCCTGGCTAATAACCATTGATGGACCTATCCTCCAGGAACTTTTCCAGTTCTTTTTCAACCCTATTATAGTCTTGTTTTTCACAACCTCCTCTGTCAAGGAGTTCCACAGGTTGGCTGTGTTGTGTGAAGAAATACTTTTTGTTTGTTTTAAACCTGCTGCCTATTAATTTCATTTGGTGACCCTTAGTTCTGGTGTTATGAGAAGGAGTAAATATCGCTTCCTTATTTACTTGGTCCACACCAGTCATGATTTTAATCATATGCTCCCTTAGCCATCTCATTTCCAAGCTGAAAAGTCCCAGTCTTATTAATCTCTCTTCATGTGGAAGCTGTTCCTTTCCCCTAATTATTTTTGTTGCCCTTTTCTGTTCCTTTTCAAATTCCAATACATCTTTTTTGAGATGGGGCGACCAGATCTGTGCACAGTATATAAGATATGTGCACATCATGGATTTACAAAAAGGCAATATGATATTTTCTATCTTATTATCTACTTCTTTCCTAATGATTCCCAAAGTTCTGTTTGCTTTTTTGACAGCCGCTGCATGTTGAGTGAATATTTTCAGATAACTATCCACAATGACTCCAAGATCTCTTTCTTGGATGGTAACAGCTAATTTAGACCCCATCACTTTGTATGTATAGTTGGGATTATGTTTTCCAATGTGCATTACTTTGCATTATCAACATTGAATTTCATCTGCCATTTTGTTGCCCAGTCACCCAGTTTTGTGAGATCCCTTTGTAACTATTTGCAGTCTGCCTTGGACTTAACTATCTTGATTAGTTTTTTATCATCTGCAAATTTTTCCACCTCACTGTTTATCCCTTTTTCCTGATAATTTATGAATATGTTGAACAGTACTGGTTCCAGTACAGATCCCTGAGGGACACCATTTTTCTCCATTCTGAAAAATGACCATTTATTCTGACACTTTGTTTCCTATCTTTTAACCAGTTACGGATCTATGAGAGGAACTTCCCTCTTATCCCATTAAGTTTATTTTGCTTAAGAGCCTTTAGTGAGGGACCTTGTCAAAGGCTTTCTGAAATTCTAAGTATCCACTGGATCACCTTTGTCCACAAGCTTGTTGACCTCCTAAAAAATGTTTAGTGGATCAGTGAGGCATGATTTCATTTTACAAAAAAAATGTTGACTCTTTCCCAACAAATTGTGTTAATCTATATGTCTACTAATTCTGTTCTTTGCTATAGTTTCAACCAGTTTGCGTAGTACTGAACTTAGGCTTACTGGCCTATAATTGCCAGGATCATTGCTGGAGCCTTTTTAAAAAATTGGCGTCACATTAGCTATCATCCAGTCATCTGGTACAGAATGTGCTTTAAGGTTATCACACAACTTATCACATATAATAAATCACAGTTAGTAGGTCTTCAGTTTCACATTTGAGTTCCTTTAGAGAATTTGAGTGAGCACCATTGGGTCCTGGTGACTTATTACTGTCTAATTTATCAATTTATTCCAATACCTCCTCCAATGTCACCTAAATTTGGGACAGTTCCTCTGATTTGTCACCTAAAAAGAATATGTATAGAGTTGTGATATACATTTAATAAAGCAATGTTATACCTTAAGCATGATATTATTGTGCCACCATCACAACAACAAACAAATTCTTGCACCAGCTTATCAACTACACACACTTTCATTGTTTGTGTGCTTTTTCCCACCACTAAGGACCCCAGTGCTGCTCTGCATATGAGGGCGCACCACTACTATTAACTGCTTCTTAATCAGGGCTAGTGGTAAATCCACTCTTAAAGGATACCAAACTCTCTCTCTGTAGGCCTTATTTGGTAGCTTTTGCATTCTTTTTGTTGGTCTGACTTGGGATATTATAATTTTTGCCAGCACAATGCCATAATGGCTTTGCATTTACTTCTGACTATGTCTGAGTTGTAGGAAATGTTTCTTCATCTCCTCTTCTTCCTCCTCCTCCTCCTCTGGAATGTCTCAGGATAGAAAAACTGAACATCTATTTAAATAATTTATATTCAAAGTACTGTACATGATTACATAAAATCATAGAAGTGTGGAACTGCATGGTACCACAATAAGTCTTCTAGTCCAATCCCCTGCACTCCAAGCAAGTAAACATATGTTTTACATCAGAGTAAGGTATATTTACTGTACAAAATAATGGCATACAGAGTTGTATGAATAAATCCTGAATATTAAGGGTTACACCCCCCCCCACACACACACACACCAGTTTCTAAAAGAGGAAAACAGCCACAAAAACCATGGCCCAAAATAACTGACCCAAAGGCAACACCAAAGCCACCAGTTTAATGGCATCTGGAGCTAAGTGAAAAAACAGATGTTACTGCAAAAATATCTTCCATAGTTTGTCATTTGGTTCTGTGACCAACATCCAAAATGCAGTTGTAAATATGATGGAATACACTGTACCAGAGTCTTTTACATTATTGAGAGAAACATTGTATAACGTGATTTAAGAGTAGCAAAGATGGTTTAGGAGTGGGGACGGAAATGTCCAGGAAAAGTAGTGTCGGTAAACTAAATTCAGTCTTACTAATTAAATACTATTAGTCTCCTGAAAGGGTTACTCAGCTTCTAGTCACTCATTACTTAGACAAACTCCTATTGAAACTCAGCATTTGGCTCAATAATAATAAAATCAATGCTTCACTTCTGTGGCACCTTTCATATCAGGGTTTCAAGCCTCTCTCTGGAAAAGAGAAGACAGAGAGGGGACAAGATAACAGTTTTCAAGTACATAAAAGGTTGTTACAAGGAGGAGGGAGAAAAATTGTTCTTTTTAACCTTTGAGGATAGGACAAGAAGCAATGGGCTTAAATTGCAGCAAGGGTGGTTTAGGTTGGACATTAGGAAAGACTTTCTAGCTGTCAGAGTGGTTAAACACTGGAACAGATTGCTTAGGGAGGTTGTGGAATCTCCATCATTGACGATTTTTAAGAGCAGGTTAGACAAACACCTGTCAGAAATGGTCTAGATAATATAGTCCTGCCATGAATAAAGGGGATTGGACTGGATGACCTCTTGAGGTCCCTTCCAGGCCTATGATTCTATGATTTATTAGACTTTGGAACACTCATCTGGGCTAGGCACTGTGATGATTATTAACACAAATGAGGCACAGAGAAGCTTAGATCATGCATGACCCTGCACAAGCAAACAAGAGATAGGCAAAGGGAGTAAGGGTCCTCCCCTAATCTGACCTGATTCAGGAAAGTACTTAAGCAATTTCTTAACTTTAGTCTTATTGACTTTCATTCTGCTAAGAGTTAAACACCTGCTTACCTGAATCAATGCTCCTCTGCAGATGCTTTGTACAATCCCAGTTCATGAGCTCAGGGAGAATAAGGACTATGCTAATTTAGTGCTGATACCAGTGTAACAATATCTGATCACTTGTGCTATGACTGCTCCTTACTACACTAATCATAATCATCTCACTGCTTGTGCTTTACGCTCCGTGTATCTGTTTATTGTATTCACCTGCTATCTGTTACACTGATTCCTGATTACGGCTCTAGGTGCTACTGCAATAAAAATAAATAATAACCACAGCAGTACTAATAAACTCATCAGTATTCATTATCATGGAACACTAAGCATGTGCTAAAAGCATTCACTTTCAGAAAAAGAACAGCTTTCATAGCGTCTACACTTATTAAGAACATAAGAACGGCTATACTAGTCAGACCAATGGTCCACCTAGCCCAGTATTCTGTCTTCTGACAGTGATCAGTGTCAGATGCTTCAGAGGGAATGAACAAAACAGGGCAATTTTAATGATCCATTCCCTGTTGTCAAGTCCCCGTTTCTGGCAGCTGGAGATTAAGGGATACCCAGAGCATGGGGTGTGTCCTTGACTGTCTTGGCTAATAGTCATTGATGGACCTATCCTCCATGAATTTATCACATTATTTTTTAACCTAGTTACACTGTTGACCTTCACAACATCCCATGGTATGATGTTCCACAGGATGACTCTGCATTGTGTAAAGTATTTCCTTTTGCTAGTTTTAAACCAGCTGCTTGTTAATTTCATCAGATGACCCCTAATTCTGGTGTTATGTGAAGGGGTAAACATAATTCCCTATTTACTTTCTGACATCATTCATGATATAAACCTCTATCATACTCCCTTAATCATCTTTTTTTAAAAATTGAACAATTACAGTCATCTTAATCTTTAATCTCTCACGGAAGCTGTTCCATACCGCTAATCATTTTTATTGCCCTTCTCTATACCTTTTCCAATGCTAATACATCTTTCTGGAGATGAGATGACCAGACTGCACACAGTGTTCTAGGTATGGATATACAATGTATTTATACAGTGGACTTATGATATTTTCTGTTCTATTATCTACCCCTTTCCTATCCCATTCAGCTTTTCTCTTCCCTGTAAACACTGGTGGTAACAGTGAACATTCTTTCCACCAGACTGTTTGTAGCTGGTAAACACAGACACCAAGATTTTCACAAGCAGCTAGTGATTTTGGATACCCAGTCTGAGATCCCACAGAGGGGCCTGATCTTCAGAGTGCAGCTATTCAAGTAAACTGGCTTTCTGGCTGCTTTGTAAAAAAAAATAGGCCCTTTTAAAGGCAGACGCTCAGAATCACTAGCCACTTTTGAAAATATTGGCCAGAGTAAATTCGTAGTGTAACAATAGGTCTTGAACTAACAATTGGTCATTTTAAAAAGATCCAAATGTTTTCATGGATTAAATGAAAAACTGGGATGTTTCAGTATTCCTGGTTCACAGATATCATATGAAAAACTGGCAAACTCTCAGTAAAACCAGGATAGATGGCTGTGTCCTTGCATTGCTGTGTCCTCCTCAGCACCCTCTAGCATGGGCTGTGACAAAAATGCATAGCTGACACCTAAGAGTCTTAACCAAGTTGTCAGGAAAAGGCATGACTGTGCCAAGAACAACAGTCAGTCTCCTGTCTGAACCACGAGACCACATTAAGTTTTATTTGCTTGCTTGCTTTTGTTTTTGGCTTGAGCATTTTCCTCTTTTGTTAATAATTAAACAGATCTATTATTTGACTGTAAATTCATTTTCTCACTTCAGTTTTGTGAGTGATGTGAACACATTAGAACATAACAGCAGAGGCACAGTCAGCTCTTTGGAAGTAAAGCAAACTCCAGCACACAAGTCCTCTGATGGTAGAGCTAACAGTCATCCCTTGGAAGTTAAAGTCTGAAAACATGCTAGTGATAAAGAGCGACAGAATGAATAAACCCAGAATATTATGGACATTGGACTGGCTCAAAGTCCATATAGACCAGAAGCTAGTATAGCTCATATAATGCTGGGAATGGTAACGACTGAGGACATTGTTACAGGAAAGTGCAGTGTGGTTCAGTGCTCAGGGGGTTCTTGGCTTACGACGAGGTGGATGCAAGGGTAGAATTAGAAGATTCCCTGTTAGTTGGTTTAAGAGTGTGTGGTACCCTGCGTCATTTGTCTCAATCCATGCCCACAATGGTCTTCACCAGCCCTTGTGGTTGAGAAGGGTCTGCCTCCTCCTTCTTTCTGTCTGAGATGATGGGCCAGATCCTGGCTCATACTCTGGCTGTTTTACCCAATCTGGTGGTGCAAAGCAGCCAGAAAGCCAGTTTACTTGTCTGCTAGGGAATTCCCCCTGTGTAGAAGGTATTCACGAGTGGCACAGAGTCATTTAAACCTGATTCATGATCATACATTATTAATAAAAATATTACATATAAATACTGTGTTTGGGTCTGAAAAAAGCAGTTGTTTGGGAAGCTGAGAATACAAACCATTGGCAGCTAGTGGTGGGAATATCTTGCCAAGTCTTTGTGGATTAGCTAAAATGTAGATCCCAATGATTGGAGTCAGAAATGCTAGTTAGGGTTGAGAGGTCTTATGCTATTTCTTTCCAAGAACTTGCAGCAATCCCTGTGTAAAGGGAAACAAATAGCTGTGCCATCTGAGGAGCAGTGCAGGAACAGAATTCTATATATAAGAGCACAGTTACTACACATTTACCATCTAGCTCTATAGGGGAAGGAGGAGGGTCATTTGTTATTAGTCTCTGTAAGCAGCAAATTACAATGCCTATACATTGTGGGAACAGGGCCAAGGCACCACCCACTCCCCAAAGGTTTTTGAAAAGTCAGTTCTAAATGTTAAATTAGAATATGCATCTCCCAGTCCTGCTCACTGTGTCTCTCTCATTCTCCATTCTGTATATGTGTGTTTTATTACCCTGAGAGAGGATTTGTAAGATTCACTACTTGGGATGGATGGACATGAAAAGATTCAGAGTTTATAATTATTGAGCAAAAGTCTCTGCAAGTTAGAATGTTTATGCAAAGCTTATTTGAGCTTAACCAAACCTCTTTGGTTTGGAAACTAGGCTGGAAATACTGTGAGAACAGTCATATTTTGCGGTTTTTCTGCCTCCAGGCCCTGCCAAAACTAAATGGTTCATGAAAACTGAGAAAAACAACAAAACATTTTGAACCTCAGAATAGGTTCAGGTCAGTTCTTATTGTAACCAGACTGGTTAACTATTCCCTACTCTATATGTGTACTATAAAGGATTTGGGATCCAGGAACAGGATAGATAAGAATCCAACTGTTTGGAGACCAGATTATCATCTGGAGCAGTGGTTCTCAACCGGGGATACACGTATCCCTGGGGTACACAGAGGTGTTCCAGGTGGTACATCAATTCATCTAGATATTTGCCTAATTTTATAATAGGCTTCCTCAAAAGTACTAGCAAAGTCAGTACAAACTGAAATTTCATACAATGACTTGTTTATCTTGCTATATATACTATATATAATGAAATGTAAGTACAATATTTATATTCCAAGTGATTTATTTTAGAATTATATGGTAAAAATTAGAAAGAAAGCAATTTGCCAGTAATAGTGTGCTGGAACACACTTGTATTTTTATGTTTGATTTTGTCAGCAAGTAGTCTTTAAGTAAGGTGAAGCTTGGGGGTACCCAAGACAAATCAGACTCCTTAAAGAGGTACAATATTCTGGAAAGTTTGAAAGCTCCTTATCTAGAGTATCAGTTGAAGTCAATAGAATTACACTGATTTACACCATCGTAAGATCTGCCCTGGAGTCTTATTTAGAACTTTTCAGGTCTTTCCCTGACAGCCTCACCAGCTGTGAGTCCCTCTTTTGCAAGTCCTCACATAACACTATGACTCCATTAGACCCCATTTAATTATTCTATTCTGAAAGATTTAGTTGTTCAGTTAAATGGAAGAAACAATATCACGTGATTTAGGTAACCAAAGAGTTTGTGAATATCCAATAACTTGGAAATAATTTTCATCAAAAGTATCTGTTGAATAGTTATAAATAAATTGATTAATTCAGAAAAGCAAGACTGAATCCTGAACGATTCACTAACATAGGTGCAGGAACTAAGGGTTTGGGGGTTCTGGCAGCACCCCCTGGCTTGAAATAGAAATAACAACCAAATACACTGGTAATAGTTTTCAGCATCCCCACTATAAAAAATTTTCCAGCACCAACATTCACTAGCTAAAAAATGGTCTCAATTTAAAATGAATGTTATTAATAATGGTTCTATTCAAAACTTTAATTTCTCCCTCATTATGTGTTAGCTTCTCTTGTATTTAAAACCTGGAATAGTAAAATAATTTAAAATATAAAATGCACTCTGAAAAGAGGAAAGGGGACAAAATATAAGTATAGTTAAATGTCTTGAGGAGAGACCGTATTCAATCCAAAAAAAGTTAGCCTTCAAAGAGTGGAATGGAAACAGAAAATGGTGTCAGTAAAAAGGAACCTAAATTATGTCAAGTAAAATATGAAACTGAAATAAGGAAGGCTAGGAAGATACCTGCAGAGACAAATAGCTAAGGACACATTAAAGAGAGAGAAATCCAAAGTAAAAAGCTGGGAGAAAATGAGTGGATCTGGAGAATAGCACAACCAAGAAGGATAATGATATTACAGAGAAGCTAAATTACTTCTTCCCAGCAGCCCTCAGTGAAAAGGATGATGGGATGATACTTAACCCTTGAGCTGCTTTTCACATGTAATAAAGATGAGACATTCTCAAAGATGAGGGAATTGGCATTGGAACACTGTGGTGATGACAGTTTTATTATGTGCTCAGATATTCTAGTGATGTGCACAGTTGAATCTGAATCCTTCCCAACACTGCCAAATATGGCCTACAGCACAAACAAGGCTCTGCTATTCCTGTCTATTCTTTGCCCTCCTCATTAATTCACATAAGGTTTCCCTCTCTAAGAACTGTTGATCAGCGGGATTTTTTTTTTGGTTGACCTGTTTTTCCATGTCCTCCAGTTGTCCAGTGGCACTCCTACCATGACAGATATTCAGGCTCCATTCTTAACTCATGCCCCAGATATTTTCACTTCTCTTCTGGATAACTTCAAAGATAAGAAATTGTTGCTCTCTCTGATGAAACTTGCACTTGTAATAAGTTCATTCCATTTAATATTTAGAATTTTCCTGAGGCATTTTCTTTGAAAGGCATTTATATGTCTCTCTCTTTAGTGGATTTCCAGCTTTCACAACCATATGTTAAGGTGGAAATAACATTTTAGTTGAAATTTCATAGTTTGGTTATAAGTTGTAAATTTTCAATGACCAAATCTTGTTAAAGCTGGTGAATGCAGCTGCTCACCTGGACATTTTGTGACATTATTGCCCCCTGGATATCCCCAGGGGCTTGCAAATTACAGGCAAGGTATGTGAATTGACTCATGTCTAGAGTTTGTTTGCCTTCTAACGTAGTGACTGAGTTAGGAGTTCCTGAGGTTCACTTTAAAGTAGTTTTTTTCATTTATATTGTCAGCAAAATCTAAATCTTCTATTGTACTGTTGTTAACCCATCTGACACCTGCATAGTATAGATCTACGCTTCTTCTCATAATGAAGTCAATGACAATGGCAAACATGAGGTATGAGAGAATACCTCTTTGTATGACACCAGTGTCTATATTGAACCATTAGCTCAAGTCTGCGCTAACTTTAACTCTGTAAGCTGCACCATGATATAGAGCCTTGAGTATGTTAATTTTTTTGCCTACCATAACACTTCAAGATGTTTCAGAATGTATCATGATAGAGTCTGCCAAATGCTTCTTAAAATCTATGAAGCTTATGATTCGTTGTGTGGGGTTTTTTTGTTTGGTTGGTTTGGGGGTTTTTGCCATTTGATGCGCCCAATCTCACAGTATTGATGCACAGAGAGATGACATTGCTAGAACAACATGATCATTTAAATTATAGTTAAGTCAGCAGGACCCAATGATATTAATCTAATGGTTTGGAGGGAATTTATGCATATTGTTGATGTACTTCTAAGAAAAATATGCATTCCATCATTAAAATTAGCTACTGTGCTCGAGAATTGGAGAGTAAGCATGTACCTAGCTTTGAAAAATGTGCTAGTGATTATCCTGTGGATTATGAATCAGTAAGCCTTTATTCTGTCCCAGGTATTTTTTGTTGAAAAAAATCATTAAAGGAAGAGTAATAGGACACATAGACAAAGAATTCTAATAATTTGGAGAGGAGTTGTGGAAATCAACAAGTCAGTAGACAAATGAGATCTAGATATAATGTGTTTGGACTTCCAAAACCCTTTGATAAAATTGCTCACAGGAGGCTAGTAGCTCAGTAACCACAGGGTGAGAGGTAAGATTCAGTTCTGGATTAGAAATTGGTTAAGATATAGAAACAAAGACAAGGAAATCAGCAGGCCTGAATATTCTGCACTGTAACCTGCTAGAGTAGACAGTAAATTTTATTGTCTGTTTACATCAGTAACAGTAGTCAAGACTATTCAGACAAGAATCACAGATCATTCTTTTCTATGAGGTTGACTCTAAGACAGAAACTAACAGTTGTAGATCTGTGACCACTTTATAAATGTTTCCCTGTTTTCTGAGTGTTTGGGGGGATATCTGTTAGCAGGCGACTAAGAGTGTTTAGTGAGCATGGCTCAGGAAACCATCATCAGAAACACTGCACAGAAACAGCTTGTACTGATCTGACATTTAAACTGCCAATACTATTAGACTCTGATAGAGAGTACAGTAGAGAGTATTAGACTGCAGATAGAGAGTACAGTACTGTAATTATCATAGAGTATCCTTTTTTTGACAAAGTACATTTTCAGCAATTTTAAAAAATATTTCAGGAAGTATTGAAGACAAGAGTTCTTGTCTGTATTTGTTGCTGAAATTCAGTGTGTAACCGCAGGTAAATATGTCAGTGCAACCTCTGGGATTCAGAAATGTGGTTCTTCTGAGTCTTATTAACATAAGTACCTAGCTATAATACTAGTTACAGTTATTGTTTACAAAAGTGCTCACTACTGTTCCTACCATCATTTGTCAAAATAAACTGAGATGTGTAATGTGAGTCTTTACTGTTGCTGCCATCAATGTACTACTTTAAGCCTGGGTTAAAGTCTCAGTCAGATAGTGTTGCATAAAAATTATTGCACCTAATGTCCACAGGAATTAGCTGGGAAACATTCTAAGTTCCCAGTGAAACTTCCATTGGGAGTCTTTCTATGAGCTTCAGTGTGTGTTGGCTTGGGTCCTAAAAGTGTACATTGATTTACACAAACCAGACAATATTTACTGCAAAAATAAGGCAATATTCTCATTCTGCTCCTGCTTTATTTAAAAATACCTGTGCACAATAACAGGTGTTTGGTTCCAGAATTCAAAAGCTATGTTATTTTTCACAGTCTATGGACCAGATTCTATCATACTCATTCACACTGGGTGGCAACAAACAAGGGTGGTAGAATCTAGCCCTCATTCAGGCTGGGTGTTCTTGCTGCATTGTCAGTGTATAGTATGCAAATTCCCTTAAGTGCAGTACCAGACAATTCATTATTGCTACACAATGAAGCTCCACTCAGAATGGGCTACTTGGAATTCTCACCTTGACAGAAATTGGTGTCATTGTCAATTCATTAACATCTCTGAGCTAAATTCTGCCTTGACAGGCATCCTGTTAAAATTCACTGACATTTTAAAAAGTGCCCATAGGGGCAAGGTATAGTCTGTATGCCTTATTTTATCCATCGATAACACCATGTTTAACCATTTTAAATATGTGTAAAGTGCTTTACATTTTGTACATTGTCCTCTACAAAAATAATATAGATGGATATAATATTTACCTGTCTCATGGGGGTGTGGTGAAGCTGAATTAATGTTTGTGCATTCCTGGCTCATAGCAAGTATGAGGTCAAGAAGCTGACATTGTAACACTCGGGTATGTGGTTCTGGCATAACTTGGTTAGTTTCTAACTTGAGAATTAGGTGGAAACTGTGAGGAGAAGGCAGTTGGAGGCATGGGTTAAAATGTTTGTTCCACAATGGATTGCGAAATCATTGAGAAAGGTAACTTTGAGCTCCCTCTACAATGTGCTATTGGCACATCATAAAGCTTAGCGGGCCTATCAGTATGTTCTATTATTGTTTATTATTTCATAAACATCAGCATTGTTCTTGGTACTGCCCGGAAGAGCTCACAATCTCAGCAGTGCTGCTAAGACTTCTGATTGTATAATCTGCAACTCCTAGAAACAGTGTACTGAAGTTAGCACTTAATATTAATGTTCTTTTTGAGGGTCCATAGAGTAGGTGTCCACACCTTCTAGAAGAAAACAGTGCAGTAGGCAGGGGAATCCAACCTGTTTGAGGAAGGATGCATTGTCTGAAGAATTGATAGGCCCTGGTGAAGCATGTCTCAAATTTTTGGATAAACTGTATATATGTATATGACCTTTTGGATACTTAACCTCTATCTCTCGTCTTCATGGGAAATCCCCAAGTGACATAGCCTCCTTGCAGATCAAGCACCAACTGGATTGATCTGTATCTAGAAACCTCAGACTCTGAAGCCTTGCAATTTGCCCATCACTTTTAAAACCCCAGCATAGACCTACAAGGAAATATAAATTTGCTTCATTCAAATATAAATGTTATCGTTTCCTAGCAATTCGCTTGGCAGATTACATTCATCTAACTGACCTGTTTTACAAGATATTCTGGCCACACATTCTAAATCCAAGTAGCTATTATGCAAAGTTGTGAGATCTTTTTCCCCTGTCAGTGCAAAATGTCTCTTTTAACAAGAAAATAAGGAAAAAGTCCTCACCTCACTCTATCGAAGAGTAAGACACCAGACAGAATTTTGCAAGATGGGGTCTCACACATCTTGATAAGTGGGACTGTGGGCTCGTGTTTTCCATTGAGACCTGATACAAAGACTAACTTTGCTGAAGAAGTCATTTTCAGTGTCTGTTAGGAAATATGGAAAAGGACCACAGGCAGAATTTAAGTGTCACGATCATTTCTGTCTGCTTTTTCCATCTAGAGTCAGCTTTTTGGGTTTCCAAATGTTCAGACCAACTATTTCACATCAAGTGATGCTCAACTGTGGGGCTTTACAAGAAGAGTAGCTGCCTCAATTGCAGTCTAATCACACAGACAGTGGATTTGAAGTTGGTTAGCAGGGAAAAGAAGCAGCATCTTCTTTCCTTGTCCAGGGCATCTGAGACATGCCATTTAGTGGGCAGATGGGTTCACAGTCTGAGTCCTACTAAACCAATCATGGCTCCTGAACTCCCAAAGAGCAATAGTGACTCACTATACCTGGGGTTGTTGTTGTTTTATTTTTTTTCACTATACCTTTGTTTATTTTCTGTTGGCCAGAGCCTATTACTCTCCAATGAAGGCTAAGTGGCGAGGGCATAATTTCTATTCAGCACTATCTCTGTCCTCTGCCACATTTACTGTACTCAGTAATGATGCTTTGACTGATGAAGCCCAGCTTTGAAACAATCAGGAAGAGGACATTAAGGGAATTTAGTTTGACTGGAGCTCAGGCTGAATCCTGGGTCTGCTTTCAGAGTCTGATCCAAAGCCCAAGGAAGTAAGTAGGCTTCCTTTTACTGAATTCATTAGACTTTGGATCAAACTATTAGATTGCAACAAAAGACACTCCTGCTTAGAAAGATGTTTCCCAAATAAACCTGCCATAAGATACCTGATGCTGCTTTCCTGGAATTCTATCACAGCTCATCATAAAAGGAAACTAAATCAGGGAAGGGAGAAGAACAGAAACCTCTAGAGGAAAAATAACCATTTTAATTATCAGATTGGACTCATAAACTACAGAAATTATATAAGAGTAATCACAAAAATCATTATTTTTCAAATTCTGTTTAATTCACTAGCAGAATATTGGCAAATTTTTAAAAAATAGCTAACAATGCATACTCAGTGTGAGGACTAATCTGTTCTGCAAAGGGGAGAGCACATATACTCACCAGATCAACAAACCAATAATAGTCCTTATGAAGTGCTTTAAACTTGAAAATTAGACTTTCATGAAACATGTATTTGACGGACACAAAAGAACAGGCTACCAGTGCAGAAAAGTCAGCAGCCGATCCAACCAGGGACTTTTCACACTAATAAAATAAAAACACAAATTATCACAAATCTTATTATTCTCTTCAATAGTTGTCAACAGCACTGAGCATGGAAGTAATAATCTTGAATAGGTCCCAAGCAGCAGGATGGGTTTGCTGATGTGAAGAAGCAATTAAAATTGAAAGAAATCCTGTATTAATGGGAAGGGGACCTAAGAATCCCTCAGTGTCAAGGGGCAAAGAGTGAACTGTTCTGTAACAGGCCTGACAAACTCACTGTGCCTTACATATTGGTTCCATAGACACCTCACACAACGCTTGATAGTTTCAACTCACACAAGGTTGTGTGAGGTGTCTATGGAAGTTTATATCATACCGATTCGAATACTCATTCTGTGATGCAAGTACTGGTGTGTCAGAGGTGACCAGATGTCCCGATTTTATAGGCAAAGTCCCGATATTCAGGGCTTTTTCTAATATATGCACCTATTACCCTCCCATTCCCTGTCCTGATTTTTCACACTTGCTGACTAGTCACCCTAGTCAGAGGGCACTTCTTCAGCTATCCGGTGAACAGCGCCACCTAGTCTCTTTCCATGGTCTCTCAGTCACACACAGTCTGCTTATGTTCTGGAAAGGGCAGATGCTTTCAAATTAAGAGCTCAAGTGTCAGGTGTGTGGTTTGCAAGGGTGGGGAAAGGCACACAGAGCACCCCAATCCTTGTGTTGGATTTTGGAGGTCAGATACCACTCCATGCCAATGCTCCTGCAGGAACTAGCTGTCTGGAAAAGGAAGGGGACTGGGTCCTAGAGGGAGGTAAATGTGTGCTTGAAAGGGCAGCAGAGCCCTCACTGCAGCAGAACTCTTTGGAGACTCCTGAAGGTATCAAGCCAAATCAGTCAGAATTCCTCATGGTGGCTCCCACAGCAGAGTGGCCATTCAAAAACAACATATGTTTTCTTTCATGTTATAAATCCTTTCTGGCCAACTTTGATCAACAAATAAATCTGCCTGTACCCACATCCTGTGCAGCCCTCTAGCCTGTCATTCCATTCATCAGCACATTTTTAGCCATGGTGGCCATCTAATTCTTTATTCTCCTTTACTACATCTCTTATAAAATTCAGTGAAAAACAGCTTCTCATTCGATTCTCAATCCATTTACTTGGTCAACCATTATCTGAATTCAATGAGGTTGCTCTCACAATGAAGTGACCACTCTTTCCTATCTCTGTCATTTTACATTATGGTTTCTTACTCTACCTTTAGAATGGCAGCTCCCTCAGGAATAGATCCACAGTTGGAACAATTATAGGAAGTGTTTCTTGCCATCTGGTAGGAATATGCTGGAGAACCTTCAGTTATTTAATATCTACAAAAGTAAATAAAAATATATTAATTCAGCTCCTTGCTTGGTTGAGGGATAAATTCCACAAGCCTCAAACTGTATCTGGTTTACAATATATGGCTCTAACACACACACTGAAAGCAAGATAATTTGGAAGAAAATGCTGCTCCTCTCTTAGCTTTCAGCAATTAGTGCACAAAATGATGTTATTCCTTGTTTGATTTTTATAGTCTGTAATGGAATGCTAACCTGTATTATACTGTTCATCCACTAGCTTACACTGTGTGTAAAAATCTTATTTTAACCAATTCACCTCAGCCATACGTGACAGAGCATTAAAGAGACTTATGATGAACACATCTGGTGTGTGTGGAAACAAGCTCTGTAACCATATCTGATAAAGAGGTACATGGGACAAAGAACAGAAACATCAGGAAAACAGCAACAAAGTTTTCAGACAGAAAGAACAAAGCAACAAAGGTTACAAAATTAACATGCTACTTCAATGTCTAAAGGAACTTTAGCTGCCACAAACCTTCACAATGGACAGAATGGGAAGAGTATTTTGGAAGATTTCAAATGGCAAGCAATCACCACAAAGAAACTGGAGATATACAGGTTTCTTTTTAATTTATTCTTTGGGGAAGCAGGCAGAGCCTATCTTTAAATCCCTTGCCTTTACTGAAGACAGTCACAAAGAGGATTATGAAAGGGTTCTGGCTGTTTGATGGATACTTTATATCTCAGAGAAATGTGGTTTATGAAAAAACATGTTTTCACCAGAGACTTTGTTGCCCTTCTCTGTAACATTTTCCAAATCTAAAATCTTTTTTTGAGATGGAGTAACCAGAATCGCAAATAATATTCAAGGTGTAGGTGTACCGTGGATTTATATAGAGGTATTATGATATTTTTCTGTCTTATTATATTTCCCTTTCCTCATGGTTCCTAACATACTCTTAACTTTTTTGACTGCCGTTGCACATTCAGCAGATATTTTCAGAGAACTATCCACAATGCCTCCAAGTTCTCTTTATTGAGTGATAACAGTTAATTTAGACCCCCACATTTTATATGTATAGTTGGGTGCAATCGGGCACACTCACCTCTCCTGAGCATCTCCTATTACCTGGGTGTGACCCTGTACTCTTTTTCTCTGCTCTCAGGCCCCGTCGTCTGTTTCCTGCTTCAGGCAGATCTTCAATGGCTCGGACCTCTGGCTAAGTGACACATAGTCTAAAATGGACAAACCCCTTCTAGGTTAACAAAGATTCAACAAGAACTGTCACCATGCCCTTGATGGTACTCACAACACTGTCTCTGGGCCAGTTCTCAGGCCCTTCTGAACCTTTTTACAGAGCAATGCTCCAAGGCAACTCTTTGTTTTTATTGATTTTTCACTGCCCAAGTTCTCCAAGGTTAAGAAATTACATTTTGTAACCTGTTTCTTTAGTGAATCACATTTAGTTTTTGTGTTTTATTGTATTTGCTTGGTAATCTGCTTTGTTCTGTTTGCTATCCCTTATGAATAGGTAAAATCTGTCTTTTGTAATTAATAAACTTATTTCTTGTTTATACCATAACCCAGTGTGTACAGTTCATATCTGGGGTGTAGAGGGAGTGGAAAGAAGCCTTGCATATCTCTCTTCACATTGAGGGAGAGGGCGAATTTTTATGAGCTTGTGCTGTGCAGATTTTTCTATCCTGCTCAAGACAATAAACCTTTGGGTCTGCACCCTAAGGGAGGTGGGCACCAAAGTACTGGGGCAAGTCCCTTAAGCTGAGTCTTCCCAGAGCTGATCTCAGTGTCTGTGTCTGTCTTTCTGCAGATGGGTGTGGCCCTGCCTGTGTGTGACAGGGAAGGGGGCCCAGGCTGGCAGTACAGATAGGCTCAGTGGTATCCCAGTACATCATGTGGCACCTTAAAGGGTCACACAATGGATGTCACTCAGTTAGAGAAATGCCAGGTCTAGAACCTGGTGCCATGTTTATGTCAAAGTAGATGGAGAAAAAAGATGGACAACTCTAGTTCTCATAATGAAAAATAATTCAGTGCCCAGGTCAGATGTAATCAAGACTGACAGTGGAGAGTTCAACAAACCATTGTCATCTACAGTTTGTTCCTTAGAAAGAACAATCAAGAGACCAGACTCTATAAATGGCAAACGCAGAACAAGAAGACAACTCAAGGAGATTTCAAACTGACCACAGCCAGTTTTTGCAACAAATGGACAGCCTGATGACCATGTTGCTATGAATCTGGGTTATATCATTAGAAAACCAGTATGTTTCAGAGACACTTAGCAGACTGATGCATACTGACCTTCAAAGACAGCATGATTATGTAAATATTGTAAATAGTAGGAATGAAGAATTTAAAGGGGTAGGTGTAATGGAATGCTAAACTGTATTATATGGTTCAGCTACTAGGTGGCACTGTGTGTAAAATACCTTATGTAAAAGATCCTCAGCTGTACCTTGCAGAGCATTAAAGGATCTTTTGATGATCACATATGGTGTGTATCAGCAAGCTATGTGGCCATTCCACATATGGTACACAAGTACATGACATAGTAACTCTCATTGATCGAAAACACATACTGTAGTCTGTTTGTTTGGGAGGGAAAGCTTTTGTCTTGGTATTAGGACTAATTATGTGGTCATAAAAATCGCTCAGAGAATTACCACCACTCCCAGTGAAAAACAATATTAAAATAGATCCACTGTACTTTATTATCCCACACATGAAAACAACTCAGTTCTGAACATCTTAAATGTAATTTTCCATTCCAATCCTTGGACTTTAGAAACATTTGATTTCTCTTGTAACTGCCATCAAAATGCTGAGGTCGGGGCAGATTACAATCGTTTAATGATAAATTCCAGGCACTATGGAATTCAGTTTTGGAGCAATAAGCTTTTTAAATAGTGAAAGAGGCACTTAAAAAAGGAATCAGCTACATTCGTAATAAAGTGATTGTACTATTCCAAGTTAATTTGGCATATTATTACTATTAGTAAATATAAAGGAGATTGAGTAGCCAAAATACCTCATCAGTATCTGACAATACGTATGTTATTAGAAGTAATCACTTTCATGATCAAGTCCAGACTATCTCTGATGTTGAATGTGGAAGAGGAATGAAATTGCTCACTGATCCAGTGTCAGAGAAGTAAGTCTTGCTCAGAGTATTTTCATTAGAATTTTATATTTAGCACCCCAGGTTGTATTTATTTAATCTGCCCAAAATCAGAAGGAAGCATAGTTCTATAAAGCAATTTGGTGATAAATAACACTCCTAATGGAGTTATAAATTGAGACTAATTGGTTTATGTGATTGTTATTAAGTCCAATTTCAGTTGGTTAATGGAATTTTGTTTGGCAGGGGAATAGAACTGTTATCAGATAATTTTCTTTTGAAATCATTTTAAATTTCAGTCTTTTGGATCCACAGGTTTTAAATAAGTCAGAAACATTCCCACTTAAAATGCTAAAAGTGGGGGGAAAGTATCAACATGGGAAAATTACAAACTGTCAATAAAGTGGCCTTAATATTTCAATACATTTTCACACCCTTTCACCATACTTAAAGTGGCCTCCAAAGATGGCCAGTGCATTCCAGTCAGTGAAACATTTTAGCGGAGACTTTAATCCCATCTCACAACTGCTTAAATGGTTTCAAATGTCACATAATGAACAAATAAATTGCTTTCATGAAAACCAGATTTGGCAGGAATGCATGAACGCCTAGTTAAATAAGCAAACTGAGACTTAGAGATATTTCTACCCAATTTGTTGTTTTTTCATGTGTAATTGTTCCTAAATTGGTCTCCCAAACATGGACTTGTTGAAATTTGAAATCAGTATTCACATATGTGGTTTGAAATCTGATGGTTTGCTTGACTCTATATAGGATTTTGATGAATTCTCTTGTAAATGATCAATGTATTCCAACCATAAACAATACATCATACCTGTACTGCATTTCATCTATATCAACTATCTATGGATCAGTTGATCCATACTTTAAAGACACTGTAGAATGCAAATTTCAGTTGCACTCTGAAAAGTTGCTTTATAAATGAGATTATGGGGTTCAATTCTTAGAAGCCTCTACTAGGTCTATACTTGTGCATAACAACTAAATTGAGCAGGTACCAACACCTGCACAAATACTATAAAAATATTGACACCTGAGTTTGTAATTTCTGAGGATTAACAGCTGTAAACCTATGCACATTTTACAATTTCTATCCACAAAATTTAATCTAGCTGAAGTACAGCTTTTCTAAATAGAAATGGTAGAAAGCTGTTGGGTAACACATTCTTTAGCCCACTGCTCAGTGACATTGGAGGCAGGCAGGGCCACAGATGAGGAAATTGGGGGTGGTGTTGTGGGTGGCTGAGCAAAGGTATGTGTGGACCCTGGAAGAACAGTGCTTAGGGGGCCCAAAATGAGTAGGCATGAGCACAGCTGTTCTCTATTGTGATGATGGTGCAGAGGGAGACAGGAGGTTCTCAGACAACTAGGACTGAAAGCATGTAGGGATTTATAGATCAACAGGAACATATTGAAAGCAAATCTGAAGCCAAGACAGTGTTTGGAACATTAATGTATTATGATCTCTTTAGCTATCATCACCAAGCAACCTGGCCTCTGCATACTGCACCAGCTGCAGCTTTTGAACGGCCTTCAAGTGCAATTCCATACTGAGTGAATTACAATAACTGTAACTGGAGGTCCCAAAGACAAAGACAAATTTGAATAAGAGAGCAAAACGGTTGTAATTGTCACACCAAATGCAAATTTCTGTATAAGTAGCATCATCAGGGACTCCAGCAGCAAGGGGGAAGGGAATGCAAAACATCCTAAAATTATGACATTCATTGACAAAGCTTTGGTGGACACTCTAAACCTTGGGATCAGACATCATTTCTGCCACATTTATTAGAGTATGATAAATTCAATGTCAACCATGTCTTACTTGCACTGAACCTCACGAAGCCCCTCTGTACTGATGAGGCACAGGGAAAACACTATTAATGTGTTCTTACATCAGTATACCAAATGGAAACATTTTTAAAAACCATTTGGAATTTGATATTCTCTGGAATAGCATCATGCCTATTAAAGCTAAAAAATACTATGTCAACTCTGACTGTTCTTCCTTGTCTCCTCTCTTTACTGGAGTGTAAATGTTCTGTGAAAAATGAGAATTTATTTAGAAGACAGACCAAAAAAAAGACACCCAAAAGATACAGAAGTTACTTTCTTTCCCTCTTCCTACCCAAAAATCCCCTCCCCTCCCACTTACCATTTCAATAAGCTGTACTAGCTCCCTTTGCTCTGTGGTTTTGCTTCCTTTCTGTTCTTTAGTTGGGGATTGGTCCTGCTTTAAGCAGGGGGTTGGACTAGATGACCTCCTGAGGTCCATTCCAACCCTGATATTCTATTATTCTTCTCTTGTTTCCTGCTGCCATAAGCATGAATATTATTGTTTTTCCTGATATAGTCACTGATCCTGTGCTGAGGACTGTACAGGTGCACACCTGTGCCAGTGCATTTCTCAGTGCAGGACTGGGGACATAGGAATTAGAAGAATTGAGTTATGGTAGATGTAACAAAGTACAGAAACTGATTACAAAGAAGAGAGAGAGATCGAGAGAGAGAGAGATCAGTCACATACTGACTGCACCGGAGCCCAAATCAAGCAGCTATTTCCCACAGAGGCCTCCCAAACTCTTTGAACAGGAGTGGCGAAATAGAACTTTCCAGAAACCCACACAAATATCTATTGCTTTACATGAAAAGTCACCCAAGAACATGTCTCAGAAAAGAAGGACAGAATCATTGATGTGTAATTCCAACCATCTCTGCTAAGGTCTGCAGTTGTATTCCCAAAAACTTGTGGTCTAGAGTATTAAAGGCTCCAGACAGTTGAAAAGGAAACAGCATAGACTTTTGTCCACACTAGAAGGAAATCAGCCAATGAGAGCAATATAGTTTCTGTGCCATCTCCATGCCTAAGCCCTGATTTTCAGAGGTCTCCAGGTGATATCAAACGTGCCTAATCATTACCTTTTCAATAATTGTTCCAAAAAATTGCAAGTAACTAATAGGATGACAGTGAGATTGGTCATATCAACAGATGGTTTCTTGAGTAGGAGGCTGACAACACCCTATCTGGTGATGCAAGCTGGTAGACCGGCTCCCTTTAAGGAAGTGTCAGTAATCTCTAGAAGCAATATACCCAATGCCATTCAGGTTGAGTTTACTTACAACAATAACATAGGATCAGCTTCCCTATAGCACTCCAAAGCTCCCTTGTTCCCGCTGGAAGCCTAGTGAGCAAGTCTAATTGAAATTCAGACAGAAAAAGTGTAACATAGATGGAAATAGCCAATCTAATCTGAATCTGATCAGAGGTATCTATGAAGGACATAGAAAACACTTCATAGTGAGAAATATTCAGCTTGTTCTCCAATGAATCCACCAAGCCCTTAGCCACCTAGAAAAATTTAGTTGGATAAGACGTAAGGGATGTTGTCATGGAGGAAAAGAATGCATGCTTTGTCTCCACAACAGCCTGTCACCATGGTATGAAAGCACTCAACAACTGACAGTAGCTTAGAGTAATCCCCCAAATGTTCTGCTGCCTTCATTTTTCTCATCTCCTTCTCTTGTACTTCCTTATCTTCCTCCCCTCCTTTTTACTCATCTTCTCCATTTTCACCAACCTTTCCTATCATGAAATAGTCATGGGGAGTTGCTACAAACAAGGAAAGGCTTTATTTAAAAAGATAGGTCTTGCATGTAGACCTGAACATGCTCGGATCTGAGTTTAGTCTAATTTCCTTCGTGAAACAATTCCAGGAGAGCATAACTGTTAATTTTTAATTTCACACCAAAATTCCATGACTCACAATTAACAGTGGAGGAGTTGGGCACAACTGCCATTAGCCTTAACCCTACTGCCCCTGTAAGTTCTGTAACCTTTACTATAGCTGAGTTAGAGATCAATGTGTGTCAGTTAGAAAAATCTATCAAAGAGATGGCTAACTAATCCAAGATATCCACACCACAAAAAATGTTGAACAAGGCAATCTAATAACATTGTCTGCATCTAATTAATTAATGGACATTAAGTTACAGTTGTAGAGAGCTGAGACATTAAATTACTGTACTGTGAAAACATGTGTGAGAACATTTAAGATCTTTTTTATTCTGAAAAATTATGCTTTTCCTATGAGAATGTTGTCTCCATCCTGGCCCTTTCTGTACCTGCACCATCTGCTGTTATTTGAGTCCAAATTATTTTATTCCTTAGAAGCTTCACATATACATGTTAAAAATTGTAAGGGAACGACCCTGTGGATTCCATAGGATAGTGCTTGGGAAGTGGAAGAACAGTTGCACATCACAACCACTTTAGTGTGTTCAAAAAGGAAAGTTATGAATTACCTTGGTATGTTCCCATTAACTTCTGCTACATCTGTCAGATGAGACAGCAGCATTCCATGATCAGTGGATACATCTTGCAGTTTAAATATGGCAGTTAAAATCAGTGAGGCCTACAGCTTTTAGCATCTCCTTTGAAAATCCTGCAAAAAGTTAGGAGGAACTGGAACTTTCTAGGCACAGGTGTTCCAAGGCAGAAAGTGGTCAGATGAGAAAGAATCCATGTTGAAGATACGTTATTTATTTATGTATTTTTACTTGGGCTCTGTTACCTTGGCTCTTAAACACCATAACAATAATTAAATCCAGCAACTTAAGTGTAGTTGGTACAGATAACCTTTGGATAAACTTCCAACTTTTTTGCTGCTTCCCTGAATCAAACCAAGTTCTGTACCTTTTGAAATTAATCAGCACGTCATTGCACGTTGTTCACTTTTTGATTTTGTAACGTATGCCTGCTTTGTTGCGATTTGATTTCTGACAGAAATGGAGAGTGATATCAATGCAGAAAGCAGAATATATTTTGCTTTTAATTAGAATTTAATATTGATTTCCTTTAAATTTGCTTAGAGTCATAATTTGGTAAAATCTGCCAGTCCTTAACATTTAATTAGATTGTGGGCATAAATTTTCTATTTTTTCTACACTAATGTATCTTTATTTGTGAACACATATAGTCTGAGATGAGTGATAACAATACAAATATACAGAATTGGGGGGAGGGCGTTGAGATGACTGTTGCTTCTGTTGTCTATTTCCATATATAATCTTTAAAATATTAGCTACACATATTTATCCTTAATCATAACTGTACCACAACAAAAAGTCAGACATGATTAAGGGTATGTTAAGGCATATGATAAAATTATTACTGGAAGAACATGAGATCATTAAATAAGGTATGCTACTCTGTGCCAGAAAAATAAAACTCATAATATATCAAATCTAAGCTATTTATTTTCAGTGGACAGTAATATATTTTAAATGGCATGAAAATTGTCCAGTTACAGTATGTAATATTGAAAATATACACATTCTTTATTGCCATTAAGCCTGAGCAAATAATTCATATAAAATAATTTCTTTAATGACTTCTCCTCTTTTTCTCTACTCAGGAAATATCTTTGAGTAGATAATGATTTGTCTTGAATTTATTAGTTATTCAAGATTATTCACTGAAATTTTCAAAAAATTCCTTGGAGGCTTGCTATTTAAACTGAGTTCTTAGTTGCAATCAGTCACATAAATCATTTAGTATTGTTTATGTTCTCTGACTGGAAGAGCAATGTTCTTTTATACTCAGGTTTCCAGTGTCAATGGTCAGAGACAGTGAATGTAAAATTAGTTTCCTGTGAGTATTCAGTTGTAAAAATACTTGAAGTATTTGTGCTAGTAAACCTGGATCGCATCACATGGATGCTGGAGGAAAGTAAACATACAAGGCACACAACCATGGCAGAAGCAAATTCATTTACAGTTTTTTTTTTATAAGAGCTCAATAACAAAACCCTCTTCTGAAATGATGTAAATTGCTGAAACCGCACGAAACTGAGACCACTCAGTGAACTGCATAGAACCAGGCCAGAAGGGCCTGATTGGGGAGGGAGCTCAGCAACATAGAGGAGGCACACTGCATCGTGTAGGATCAGACCTTTGGTTAGCAGAGAGGGAAACTGATCTTGCCAACCTTAGTCTCATGATCTGAAGGATCCAATCACACATTGACTGGGTGTCTGAAGCTCCTATTGAGTTTGATAGTCATTACTGATGTTCAGCACCTCTGGAAATCAAGCTATTGGAGTAGAAGCCTGAAAGGTGGAATTCCATATGGCTTTTTTCCAGCTAAGTAAATACTATATGTTTTTAAATGGCAGACATCAAAAATGAGGCAGGTGAGATAATATCCTTCATTGGACCAACTTCTGTTGGTGGAAGGGACCAGCTTTCAAGTTTTATGGAGCTTAGAAGAGCTTGAACAAAGGTTAGAGGAGCTCTGGGAAGTTTGAAAGCTTGTCCCGTCCACCAACAGAAGTTGGTGCAATAAATGATATTATCTTTGCTCTCTTATTGCCTGCGTCCAACATAACTACAACACCACTGCAGACAGACATCAAAATATCATTTTAAACTATGGGGGAATTGCATCAAAGTATGCACTATGCAAATATTTTTGTAAAATGAATTACCTTTAAATTTTCATAAAACTCTGATATTAGCTCACAGTGCTATGTGAATACCTGATGTACTCAAATTCTCAGGCCCAAAGTATGGTAGGAAATGCAAAATCACAGTAATGTTTCTTAAATGCTTGAGACAAGCGTACATGCTTATGGAAATTGAAGGTTTGCCAGCCATCTTGAAAGCAATAAAATGTAGTTTGCTTAACATGTGCAGCTGTATTTTTATTGCCATCTGTATGGTAAGTGATTCTCAGAGAACACTGGAGAGAAATCTAGAAATAATCCAAATCAGCAAATTACAGTACCTAGTTTGATGAATTGTCATCATTATGTTAAGTACTAAAATAATTGTGCACTTGGCCTACAGGATCCTTCTTACAGAGTGCCATATACCACCTGTTCAATATGAAACATGAGTCTATGAAGGAGATATGGGTTGCAGTGCCTTCTGTGTGCTGATGAGCCCCAGATCTGTATGTCTATCACTGTCAACCCAGTTGGTTCAGTGAAATGAATGGCAGAGTGTCAACATGAGACTGAGGTATGGCTAAGGGTAGCTGGCTGAAGTTCATTCCAGACTTCACTAGGACAATATTGATAGGTTGGGGATAAAAACCATAAAAAAAAACTGGAAGGATTACGTCAGCATTTCTGACTGCAAATGGTGGTCCCTGTTCCTGGGTGCTCAGGTAGCCCCCAGTAGCCAAGAACTTGTTTTCTCATATGCGTCATATGAATGGGACCCTTTCTCTCAGATGCAGTTTATCCATGTCTTTGTCACCGTGAACATAGACTACTGTAAAGCACTCTACATGGGGCTATACCTCAACATTATCTGGAGATTGCAGCTAATGCTGCAAGCTTATTAAATTAAGTTTCCCACTGAGACTACTTCACAACAGTTTAGCCTGATCTGAACTGGATGCCAATTAGTTTTCAAGTGAAGTTTAGAGTCTTGATTTTAAAGTATAAAATCATAAATAATTTGAAATCTGTGTTTCTCCCCATATGATACCTCAGTTGCAGAGAAGGTCAGAAGGCCGCTTCTGATAATGCAATTCCCATGAAGAGTCTGCTATTCTGGAACTGGTTTCCGTGCTTGTTCCTGGATTTGTTAACCTTCTAGACACACTGTATAGCTCATCTTTTTTCTCAGATGTTTGAAGAGTGGAGTGAGTTGAAGGATGTGGTTTTGTGGATTTGTTAGATGCATTGTTTTTGTAATTATTACTTTCTCAAATTATGCAATATAACTGTTGTCTCTCTATCACTTCCTCTGTGTTTTTATAAGATCCACTTATCATCATGGAAGCTGGTAAGTGATTAGTTTTAACACTGCGTATTTGAAACTTTGATTAAAGAAAAGCAACCAATGGATTGGCACTTTGATAGAAATCTAATGTAATAAAATAAATAAATAAAGATACTTATCTCTGCTGCTAATTTCCTCTCTCCCAGTGTAGGAACTTCACATTTATTTATACTTGCTCCCACTCTCATCTACTGTAATCTCTTCAGGTCATTTCATGTTTTGGTCCTATGCTCATATGGTTTTGCTTCCCTTCTATTATTGGTGTCACAATATCATTTTTATTATTGTTGGAGAATCCAAACTGTGGCAGGTGCATTCACAACCTACATGAAGACACAATTTCTCCCATAAAGTCTTTACATTCTGAGGAGAGACAGGAAAAGACAAGAGGAAATAAAACAGAGGAAATGGGTAAGGAAAATGGAGAATACAAAATTAGGAGTTAGTTCAGTGGGATTGCACAGCTCTTGGGTTTTTGTTTCTATTTATTTATTTTGCTTTATGTTTTGGAGTTACAGCTCACAATCCTTCACTGTAAAATCAGCAACTATCCTTGACTGCTTCTTCCTGCATTAGCTCCATACAGTCACCCCTAAATTCATTCCCAGCCTTCTCTATGCTTCTTCCACAAAACTGCCTCCCTCTACTTTCATCTGGAGTGAAAGTTCAGAGAATTTGGCAGTGCTGATATCAGAAAGTTCCTTGCCCTCTGTTTGCTCCTGCACTGCCTTACTCCCTCAGTGAGACCTTTCTTCCCAGGGTAAGGCTTACACACTGGGACATGTTGGAACTTCTACGCCCCACCTGGTGGGTGAATGGTTAGTGGATGGCACCTCATAGTGGATCAGTTCTGTGCTCCAGGGAAGGGGAAAAAAGAGGTTCTCTCAGGCCCACACTAACCCACTGCCCTGTTGCAGCTTCCCCAGCTGCTGCTTCATTCTCTAGCTACCCCACCCAGAGCAGAACTTGTCCTGGAAGAGGGCCCAGGGCTATAGTGTCTCATGTAGCTAGTGAGGCAGTTATAGGATTTTACCAAACCCCTAACAAAGAAGGCATGTTACCAGACTTCCATTGGTTTGTAGAAACCCAAACAAACTGGCACATAAGGGAGATGTGGCAGGCATGAAAGGGAATTCTGCCTAAAGGCTGATACATGCGCATTTGTAATTGTCTGCCTAATCTATCCATGCATTTCTGATATGTCCTTCTCACTACCTGGGAGCCATGCACCGCACTATGGTTCATATTGCAGTCACTTCTGTTGTTCACTAGGAAGGCTTTTCATGTGAATAGATGATTACTGTGAAACATTGTTTTTCACCCATTCTGTTCCCTTTTCTTCTACTTTCCTGCCACATTATTGAGAGATCTTATGTTGTGTCCAAATTGACCTCAGGTTGGGACACATTCAGATATTGTGTAATAAATTACTCAGGTATAGAAAATGTTTGCAAACATTACATTTTCTTCAATCTGCCCTCCATGGGAAGAATCTGTCGTCATGCTGTGAAGGAGTGTAATAGTTCCTTTGAGGCCCCCTGCTGGAGGCCTCATAGTCCTACCACACCCTGCCTAAAGGAGCAGTGAAGGCGGTCCTTCAGCCCTGCCTAGAGAAGCTACAGGGAAGCAGCCAAACAGAGTGCACCAGGCCCAGTTAAGAGGAGCTGTGGGGCCTCAGCAGATTAGTTGCTAGCTGAGAGAAGCAGGATGAGGAAGGAGAGGAGTTGAGCTCTTTGGCCTGAATTAAGGGTGAAATGGAAGGGGCTATGTGGAAAGTTGCCTAGGGAATAGCAGCAGGAACTATTACAGGAATCTAGCATGTGGCTGCTACGTATAGGGTCCCTGGGTCAAGATCTGGATTAATAGGCAGGCCTGGATCCCCGAACTGGCCACTGGGGAGGTGACTCAAGCCCTGAGAAGGGAAAGGGCTTGTTCAGAGGCTCAAATGAAGGGCAGGACTTAAAGGGACTCCAGAGAACTGATAAAGGACCTAGAGTCTCTAGGGAGAAATCCCAAGGCAGTCTATCCCAAGGAAGACATGGACTTAAAACTAGCCCAGAGACATGGGCTGAAAATGGTAACAAGGGCATAGGGACAGGTCCTGTTGGACCTTTCACCCTGGAAGGGGTTCCTTAGTGTGTTTAGACTGTGTGTGACTCGGCCAGCGGGCTCAGCCAGTGAAGACCTGTCTGATGAGGGCAACAGCTAATAGGGGGCACCATGAGCAGAGACATTTTTTGATCAATGAGACACCATGAGCAGAGACAATTGAGACAATTTGATCAATGAGACACCATGAGCAGAGACAATTTTTGATCAATGTGGCTGGACTGTTTTTGGAGTGATCAGCATGCCAGTGTGAGCTCTGGTAGTGAGTGTGGGCTCCACACCTCAATCTTGGAAGGTACTTAACAGACTGAACACTCACTGAGAATCCTCCTCTCCCTAACCCCAACATTTACAACAATTTCCCCACATCAGGATGGGGCTTCATACAGTCCTCATAGCCTTGGTGAGCCCAAATTCACTGCACTGAAGCAATGTCATCAAACATTAGGAAGTGAACAGTAAGGAAAGTTAGTGGGTCAGACTTTCCATGATCCCAACTGACAAGTGCAATTTAAAGTTTAAAATACGATGAATGAACAATCCCAGATTAAGCATAGTGGTGATTTGCCTGTTCCCATACTTCCCTGCTGTCATGATTTTACACATTATGCCATGGCAGCCATGCAAATCAATTACAACTGGAAACGACAACTCTTCCATTAATGCATATCAGCATTGTTTCAAGGAGCAAAAAGCATTCCACAAGTAATATAAAATCTCTTACTTCATCATGTAGTCGCCACTGAGGAAAAGAACATTTCTGTCATGCATACAATTAAACTCATGAGATTTGCCCATGAGCACTCACGGATAAGGCACTTAAATGTGCTAATGTATTGTATGATTCATGTGATTCTGTTTTACAATATTTAGCATTCTACTACATATGAAATGAATAACATACCAGCATCAAATGTATTAAATAACCAGAATTTGGGATATAACTGATGCAACAACTATCAGAATTTAAACAATGTTCTGTTGTTCTTTTTATGTTGAATGGATTCATTTTCAGTTAATTTAGACTAGAAATCTCTCTGTTTCTTTGTAACAGGGTGCTGGTGCAAAAGCACCTAATTAGTCCCTGCCCAGTCAGCTCCAATCAGGGAAAACAGATTGGGGCTGATGGAAAAGGCCTGATGCTGGCCTGAGGATTGGCAACACCTGCTGGCCTGACAAGCCAAGGGCTATAAAGGCTGGGAGGGAGCCAGAAGGTGGGGATGGGTAGCCAGGGAGAAGTCAGTCAGTCAGTCAGTCAGGGAACTGGAGGCCTCCTAGCTGAAGGCTGACTCTGCCTATAAAGGAAGAGAATAATCGGTAAAGTTTATATATAGATGGACATTGGTGGTGGGAAGAAGTTAGGTAAATAAAGACACAGGTGTGGCACAAACCTGAAGCCTCCCTGAGCCTTGAAGAGAAGGGGGGTGCAGCAAGCAGACCCCAGGAAGAGAGGCAGGTTGTGAGCCCTGTTACAATTATACAGAGAAACTTCAGATGTTAAGTATTTGGAATAAGAGTTTTTCTAAAGCAATAATGTAATGACTAGTTGCATTATTAGGCTTTATGTATGCTATATCTAAATATATTTGATTTTCATTTCCATTAACCATTGCACCATGAGTAGAGATGTGCAAAACCACAAACTTTATTTGTTAAATATTGCCTCCACAAAATTGGCCATTAAATCTTGTATGATTTTGCAAGCCCTCTAAGTTTCTTTATTTGCAGTTTAGGTTTGACAGTAACATGCAAAATTGTGAATATTCACATGCACAGCTGCCAAGTCCTCTTTCCATAACTGGGGCCATTTTTACTTAAAAATTAGTCCATATGCACAGGATATTAGACCCATGCTTACTTCCAATAATTGCATGCCTCAACAAAAAAGTTTCAGAAAAATTGTTCCATTTTTCAATTTGTAATTCAATGAAAAACATATGCCTTGAATTCTGAATTTTACATTTCATTTGAGTTCGTTTTTACATCTCTGGCAGTCAGAGTTTATAAAAACCTGCCTGCTAAGTAACCTCCAGCAAGATTAAATAACGTTATATGCTGTTAGCCTCAAGTACGTTTTGTCCTGCTTTGTTGGTATTTTAGAAATCTGCTATTCTGATGCTGCATAGTTAGAGGACGCTACAGTATTTCAAAATGGCAGGCTTAGAATATACAATTCACCACTTGCTCTTCTCCTCCCAGATAAGAATCCCAGGCCTTCAGTGAACTCTGTTTTTATCCCTGACATAAATAAATATTTTAAATAAATATATTGCCTTTCCTTTGGCTTGGCTTGCAGTTGCCAGCTGCGATCTCTACTCTAAGACTGATGATTAAATAAATATGTTGGGCTTGTCTTGTCACTGTCTTTCACCACATACTCTTGGAGGCAACTTCCATGCCTTTGCTGACTCTTTGTTAAACTCTCAGATTCAGAATCCAAAGCTCAAGGAGCCCCCAAAAGTTGCATTTTTAGTACCCACCCATCTCTACAATAAACATAAGGAGATTGGCTGATGGCACTTCAGGTGCCTCCCAGCTATGTTCCTCCCTCACTCGTCCCCAATAAAACAAGTTCATTGTTTGTACACTGTATCTGATCCCAGAAATGAAAACCACTGTCTTTGGCAGCTCTTATTGTCCTAAACATTTTGCAAAGCAATTTTCTACACAGAAACAACACTGAGCAGAGCATGCAATTCCAAGTGAATGTGCATATGTAGAATATTTGCTGCCATCAAAGTTTAGGGATGGTGTAACAGGTCAGTCCAAGGCCAGCTGGCCTAAGGGTCAGGCCATGGCTCCTCGGTCCTTTTCACTCTCTCTGTTCTGTAACAGGACCCTGCCATGTCATATTAGGTAGGCATCAGCTCCTCCTGTGGTTCTCCTATTCTCCCCTGGGCCTCCCCCTCCACTGGAACTGGAAGGGACCTTGAGATATCATCTAGTCCAGTCCCCTGCTACATTTTGCTACCTGTTTTCCCTCTTACCCTCCCTTTTTTTCATTAGCTCTATCCTCTGTCTTCTCTCTCTTGAAAAGAATAAAATAATTATGGGAGCTTGCACACAGCTTCCCAGTTTCATTTGGTTCCTCGTTTCATACCATAAGATTTCTTTAGGTCAAGAGAACATGTCCCACGCTGTTATGTACAGTCAGAAGAGAAGTCCATCTTTTTTATTCAGATTCTGTTTCTTGTGTTTAGTAATGCATCTAATCCCTGTACTCAGCCAGAATTTTGCAGAGGACCTAAACCTCAAAGAATGGGATTAGTGCATATTTCTTGTAAATCCATTAATATCCAGAGATCCTGCTTCCTTACTAGATATTTGTGAGAACTCAGTTATGTCCACAGCCAATTATGCAAATGTGTTGTTCAAGCTTACCAACACAGCTCAGCCAAGCTGTGTTGGTAAGCTTGAACAACACAAATCCTGACTTTCTGATACTTCTGCTGTTCCAGCCCTGGGATTCTCCTGATCAGCCTGCCAATCATGTGCTATGATGCCATATGATTTGGTGGTTTTGCAGCGTGGATAAATGTCTACTTGGACTAGGAAAATATCAACTGATTTAGTGACACATGGGACCTAAAACAGGATATGAAGACTAGTATTCAGAAGTGCACATATTCTGAACTAAACTCAACCACAGTTTTTGAGCTAGACACAGGAATTCCTAGGTGAAATATATGACTTGTATATGTATACAGGAAGTCAAATTAAGTAGTTATATGGTCCATAATATTTAGGAATCTTTGAAACTGATGAACCACTTAGCTCCTTGGGATCTCCTGTTAAGAACCAAGCTATTATTTTATATTATTATTGTTATTGTTGTTATTATGTTTATGTTTATTTATTTATTATTACATACTGAATTCATCTACTGAAAAGTAGGAAGTGGGGTAAATTTGTACACCCTTGTATATGCTGTGCAAGTCTTTCATGGTAGCACCTGAGGATCAAGTGGCCATAAAATGCCTAATACACTAGAGTGTGTACAATAAGAGTTGCAAACAGCTTTAGAAACATAACACTTTAAAAAGTGTTTTGCCTATAATAATACATTTTCAGAGTCACAGGAAGATACCCAAAGACATTCAAACAGTGAAAACAATAGCAGCTGTGCAGAAACAATGCTTCACTGTGATAGCTGCAATTAAGATAATTTGCAGTGGAAATGTTAGTCAGATCTAACATTCTGGAAATGTATGTCAATTTCAGCTGAATAGTTGGCAGAAAAGGAGAGCAATCCATTACAGTGTTGAGTGTGTAAGGATTCAAAAGAACAATGTCTACAAAGGCCTTTGGAGACCCTCATGGTTTTGATGTCAGACCTTTGCTTTCTTTCCATGGGAGGTCACGGAGCCTCATTGGAGAAAAGTGCAGAAACTATAAGAGACCTGGTGGAATTTCCTGCCCGCTGTCCTTACCATGCAGGAAGAAAGGTAAGGTACAAAGGATGTGGTTTCATTAGGCTGCAACTTTATGAACTTATCTGTGAAATACCCAACAATAATTGTACAATGCAGGTCCATTCTTTTCTAAAGCATTTCCACTCGTTGGGGTAGTATTGTTGTTAGTCCTCCCTGCTCCTAGCTTGGTCCCAGCCCATTGCTTGGACCCCACTGCCCTCCCCTGCTATGGGAGAATCTTGGGAAAAGGGGTTTGTCTCCCTGGTGCAGTTTCCTGCCCCTTATGTATGTATTACCATGCAAAGGAATGATTTGTTGCTTTGTTTTGTTTCCTATCTTCTTTGTCTTTTCTTGATCATAATAGGTTATTTTGCTGACTGAATTTGCCTTTACACTCAGAACTCTCAGATTTTATTGCTGTGTTTCCCATAATCAATAACCAACCAATTCTTGTGTTCTTTTAGAAAAGGAGGTTTTTTTAACTTATTCCAGAATGGTAGGCAACAATCGAGTTTAGAAACTTCCTATTCTGCTCTCAACAAGTTTAGACCACTGACAGGAATGACATCTACATTCTTTAATAGCTTTTGTTATTGTCTGTTGAGTGTATCTGTGCACTGCCCTTTTGCCTCTTAGGAACCTTTTGACTATCTTAGTTAAGGGGAAAATTATATACATAAATGAAGTTGTCCTTGGTAACGCCACAACACAAATCATAGCATCATAGAAATGTAGAGCTGGAAGAGAAGTCATCAAGTCCAGCCTCATATGCTGAGGCAGGACCATATAACCCCTGACAAGTATTTGTTCAACTTCTCTTATGTATTAATATGTGTTAATGATTACATTCTCCTTAGAAGCAGTGCATTTACATTAGCGGAGGAGGACTTTTTTTGTCAGTTTCACTTCACTTTCATTTCCACTTTCACCTGACATTTTGCAACCACAAGACCTGTACTGATTTCATTAATTATAAAACACAGATAATGATCTTCATTCCCCTGCCCCAGTCCAGTCCAGTCCAGGAGCTTGCTAAGAAATTTAGTAGTATTGCAAGACATAGAGTAACATTAGTCACAGTATATTGTCATCTCAGTCTGCCTGAGTAGATTTTTGGCTAAATGTAATGTTGCCTGCTTAATGTCACAGTACTTGCAAATGGGAAGCAGGTTAAATTCATGTCACTTTTATAAACAGCAATTGCATGTAAATAAATGAGTTGATTTGGTTTTCATTATAGTCTCGTTAAGATTAGCATAATAGCTCACACAAGAGGACATTAAAGAACCAACGTGGTACGGTTACATTTACCACATGAAGATCAGGACGTGATTTTAATTAGGTCTTGGAAAAGGTATTTCTGTTAAAATAAAATGAAAACACGGGTGGTTGTTACTTGTAATGAGTTCACTCAAACTCCCAAAAATCTTATTTAAAGGAAAAACTAGCAGAATCATATTCTACTCACTGAGTAGACAAACACCGTCTCAGCTCCAAATAGTCAAAAACATTCACAAACCAACTTGCTTGGAATTGGAGCAGCTGGTCTGTATTTTAATATTTTTGAAATCTAAAAAGGGAATAGGTTGCCTTAATTTTTTTTAAAAAAGGCAGTTTTCAAGAGTGATAACAGTTCTACTTGTTTTTTCTTTAGCTATATTTGATATGAGTTTATCTTGCAGATAATTTCAGCAGCTAAGAAGGCAAAGGCATTGAAAATGGTTGGATGCAAGCAAAGGATCAGCAAGGAACCTGTGACTCTGATGGCAAGGAAGGCATGAATGAAATTAGAAGGAAAAATGTGCAAAGAATGCAGAACACTGTGCAAAGAAATTCATGTTAAGATCAGAAAAGACTACAAAGACTTTAGAAAGAAGAAACTGAGAGAGGTGGCCAAAAAGAATGAGAGTCTGAAGAAGATAGAAAGAGATGTTAGGCTGACACAGATTATCCCAGCAGTACTGAAAGATGAAAATGGTGAAAGGACATCAGAAAGGAGCAAGATGAACAAAATATGTACAAAATTCTACAATGATCTCTACTCCTCACATAACAATGTCCAGCATGCACTGTCAAGGCAACAGGTTATAGAAGAGATTCCCAATGATATGTGGGAAGAAATTGAATACGAAATCCAGGAATGGATGATGTTTGACTGGAATATCTCAAAGCAGAGGAAGATATTCTCTTCAAAGCGTTGGCACCATGGTTCACCATCTACATCAATAGCAAGCGTGTTCCAGGTGCATGCAAATAATCAAAAATAATACTTTTGAAGAAAGGCGATCCAGAAGAACAACACTCCTGTCAAAAGTATATAAAATCTTCACCTGTGTCATACTCAATCAAATTAAGGAGAGAAATTCATGGAAAGAGAGAGCAAGCTGGTTTCTGCTCATGGTATTTGACAATTGATAACATCCATTCAGTTCAGCAGCTCATTGAAAAAGAACATGCTTGCAACAAAAAAGAATGGTATAGCATCGACTTGCATTCATAGAGGGATGGATGAGGACAAGCTGGGCAAAGGTGACAAAGGTGATATTTGATATTTTAAAACAGTTATAATAGACTCTATAACTGACTACCTGTCAAGATTGAATCACATCCAATTTCTAAATAACCTTGCCCCTATTGATAGCACTGTCCATCTTTCAGAGTCATTCCCTCGTAAGTGTTTATGCTACTGTATAAACTCTGGTAAGTAGTTATAGTCAAACTATAAAAGCTCCTGAGGTTTGGATGAGTGCTAAAAAATTCAGTGTTTCTGAGACTTTTCTAAATTATCTGCACTCTTTAGTTACATAAAATGGGATAAGATATAACATAAGAAATGGCTTTTTCGTGAAAATCTTTTACTCCAAAACACACATAGGAATCTGTGTGGCATCATATCATGAAGAATAAGTGTTTTAAATTAATTACAAAGACTAGGGTACAGATATACTGTATCTGAATGAAAGCAGAGCTCAGGACAATATGTACACAAGCCAGGAATGGTTACATGTTTTACATTAAATGCATGCAGGGTTTTTTTCCTCAGAAGTATCAAAACAATTGGTCACATCACTAGGTCCATCCAGTCTGGAGGATCTGAAGGGGCAGCAAATATGAATTTATGTCTCCTTGGTACTCCCTTGATTCTACAGTCAGCTAGTGGCCAGTTTGGCCCCCTGCACAACTTAGAGAAGCCTTAAGACTGCTTTAAGTTACAGCTAACTGCAACTGTCTCCTAGGGGGAAACCACTGAAAAATTTGAGAACACGACAGAACTCGGCCATTCACCTTGTTAATACCATCAGCAGGCCTCCAATGTATGTAGGGGGGTGAGACCCTGCTATGACAAGTCAGAGGAAGCATCAGCTGGCTTTTTGTGTTAGCATTACAACCTCTTTGTATGATTGATATGGGACTCCATCAATAAAGAAAGAGAAGGTAATATAATTAATGTCAATCAACCTGGGGTTATGGAAAGCAGATCCTGTCAAACTAACAATATTTTTGATGAGATTACAAATGTGGTTGATAAGGGAATAGTGTTGTTGTAATGTACTTAGACCTCTGTAAGGCATTTAACTTGGTACAGCATGACATTTTGATTAAAAAACTAAACCAACATAAAATTAATATAGCACATATTAAATGGATTAAAGGCTGGATAATTAATAAGTCTCAAAATGCTGTTATAAAGAGAGAATCATCAAATGTGTGATTTCAGAGGGATCCTGCAAGGCAAGGTTCTTAGCCCTACTCTATTTAAAAATTTAAAATCCTGAGCTTGCATCTTCTCCCACACACCATCGCCCTGTCTCAGCCTGGAGCCCCTTTCTGCTCCCTGAACCCCTCATTTCAGGTCCTACCATGTGGCCTGCACCCAGAGCCCATACCCCCACACACACACTCCAACCCCCTGCCTCAGCCCAGAGCTGCCTCCCACAGTTCGAATCTCTCAGCTCCACTCACCCAGGCCAGAGTACCCTCCTTTACTCCAGACCCCTCATCCCTGGCCCAGCTCAGAGCCCACATCCCAATACCCTACACCATCCCAGAGCCCCCTCCTGCTCCCTGAACCCCTCATTTCTGGCCCCACCCTGGAGCCCACAACCCCAGCCAGAGTCCTCACCCCCTCCCACACTTCTGCCCCAGCTCAGATAAAATGAGGGAGGGTGTGGGAGAGTGAGGGACAGAGGGAACGGGGTTGAGTGAGCAGGGGCTGGGGCAGAGGTTTTTGGTTTTGTGCAGTTAGAATCTTGGCAACCCTAATATCAAGTAGGAGTAGAGAAGTTATTTTATCTCTGTATTTGGCACTGGAATGACCACTGCTGGAGTACTGTGTCCCGTTCTGGTACCAACAATTCAAAAAGGATGTCAATAAATTGAATAGGGTTCAGAGAAGAGTCATGAGAGTGATTAAAGGATTAGAAAATATGCCTTGGAGCAATAGACTCAATAGGCTCAATATAGTTGTTTTAACAAAGAGAAGGTTACGGGGTGACTTGATTACAATATAAGTACGTAGGTAAGGAACAGATTTAAAACTGAGGTGTTCAGTCTAATAGAGAAAGGTATTAAATGAAGTTGAAACTAAACAAACTAGAAATAAGGCATACATTTTTAACAGTGAGAGAAATAAGCCATAGGAACAATTTACCAAGGGTAGTGGTAGATTCTCTGTCACTGACCACTTTTAAATCAACATTGGATGTTTTTCTAAAACATATGTTCTAGGAATTACTTTGGGGAAGTTCTGTGTCCTGACTCGATGATCACATTGGTTCCTTCTAGCCTTAGAATCTATGAATTTTCTTGCTTAATACAAAATGAAATATTTAGCTGTGTTCATTGAAGGAAGCTGATACATATGGACTCATCCTCTATTTTTATTTCATATCAAATTCTGATTTGATTAGAAGGGCATGAATCACAGACAATCATCTCAGCTTGGCTGCCTGTTCTAATTAATCATCCCAACTCATATTTGCCTCTCTGAGAAAGTGAAACTCTTTTCAACTGTCAAACCAAAACTAGTTCAGAATGTTTGAAATGCAAGAAGGGCTGCAATCCAGTGGACTTTGTAGTGGAGGGAGCCAGCCAATAAAAGACTCCAGGGGAATCTCATACATTTTTCCTCCCTACCTGCTTTTTAATGGGTTCATCTATGCGAGGGGGTGAACTGTCCATCATTTATTACTCTCAGTTCTTATTCATGCAATCTCCCATATTTTCAATGGGAGCTGGCTTGAGTAAAACCTGAGTAAAACACTGAGACCTCCAGAGTTTTGCTCTTTAGTGCCATGGGCTGTATGGTAGGAACAGTACTGTGACTCAATGATTCTGTTTGATATTCCCTAAGTTATAGTACTGATGTAGCCTCCATTTTATATTTATTTTCTTAATGTGCTATTTTTGCTATAATTATATTTTTGCTTCCATTTACTTGGTTGTAGGTTCATAATGAAACCCCTGACACTAAAAACCAAGTTGTTTAGCAGATAAGAATAGAATAACGAAATATTTATTTCATAAGGTACAATTTGTGGTAACATTATAGTAGACAGTAAATCGGGTAAACTTGTTTAAAAATGTATTGAGAATTATTGATTCCCTTTAAGGTAGCAATAAGGCAAATGTGAAAAGAAAGTTACTAATCATATGCAATATTGACAAGTGTGTTTTCTGTGTTTGACAGTAAATTTTATTTTACATTTCCTATTAAAAAATCCGCACTGTAATGATCCAGGAAGAAATCTGCCTGATTTATACTTTCCCAGAAGAAATACTGAAGAAAGTGATGTTCGTGAATATGGTGCACTACATTAATCAATCCTGGTTACCAGAACTGTGAACAATTTGTTGGGGAATTTAATCTCTTTTATTTGGCTAGCTATTTTTACAAATTTGTTGATTATTCAAAACTGTCAAACCATTGTTATAAACATATTTGAGATATCAAATATTCATGAATTCCTAGCAGTGAACATTCAATCTGAGGTCATAATCTGCTAATACTTTGTGACTGGACTCCTAAATTACACAGTGTTGTATCTGTTTCCTGATTGGAAGACCTAGACTTAGATTCCACAAAGTACAGAAGAACATGCTTAACTTTAAATGTGTAAATCCGTCCCTATTCAGCAAAGACACATGCTTCAATTCCATTTAGGTCAGTGGGATATAGATATATGATTAATGTTCAGCATGAGATTAAGTGCTTTGCCAAACTGAGATTCTAAACTACTTCCACTTCTGCCTGAAACAAATTTTGTTTTATCATAAAATAATTCTATTTCTTGATTAAATGAATCTTGGCTGTGGCCTGAAATTCTCATCCAGAGACCATTTATGTGATTCAAACATCACTCATGTGACTTGTGAGCAACTAACAGTAAAGAGGTGTGACTAGAGAGAATCAAAACACATTTTCTAATATGACAAGCTATTTACACACAGGGTTTTTTAAATTATATTTTATTTTTTGCTGTTTGAGCAGGTGTATTGATTACATACTGTGGCAGATGATTGGAAGTATGGTAATAGAAGCTGTATCTTTACAGGCTGAGATTCCCAGACAGAGTGGAAGGAAACTCTTCATGACAACATGGCAACCTTCTTTCACTGGTGATAACCAGAAGCTATGAGTATGATGAGTAGTACATGTATTTCTAATCCATTCATCATTTCAAGGTTGTTGGGTTTTTTTACCCCAGATGGGAATACTCTTCCTCTAACCTCTTTTTTCAGAACTGCTTTCTTATATGGGGTTGCTCCAGGCACTGCAAAGTCAGCTTCTCACCCGAGGAAAAAGTCTGAATGAAAAAACAAGTCTTTCATCATGTCATAAAGCTGGCAAGATTTTGGCTCAGTCTAACGTCTGCACGTGGCAGTGGGTCCCAAAAACTTTTCACAAAAAAGCTCTTTGCCCTTAACTCTCCACAGGATCAACTCTAAGCACCAATGACTGAAACATCCCCATTGATCACTCTGTTAGATTAGATGTCAAGTTTTCAACAGTATTTAGGTGCCTATGCATAAGTGGGATTTTCAAAAGCATCTACTCAGGACAAATACCAACTCACATTGATGGGAGGATTTGCTCCAGAAAGAGCTCAGTGGGAGTTAGGCACCTAACCTGCATAGGTTCTTTTATAAATCTATATTCTCTGTATATCATGCAACAAGGAAAAATGTCTAACATTACAAATATTGTTTGTCTTACCCTATATTTATAATTCTAATATTCAGGTCAGTGATTAATCTAATTTGGTTGTTATCCTGGCCTTCCTGCCCTCAATTGTGTCAGGAGACTGGGCCCTGGGCAGTCTTGCCTAATGGTCTGATCAGGAATCAGCCTGAATGCCAGGGCCAAGGTTTGAGGCGGAGCCAGGAATTGGAATCCAAGGTCAGAACCACATTACCTGGAATTAAGGAAGGCAGGAGCAGGACAGATTTAAAGCAGGAGCAAGGCTGTGAGAGGAGTGTAACAATGCCAGGTGAAAGCCGTGTCAAGGTTAGAATAAGGCAGAAGTAAGGCAAGCACAGGGAGACAGAAAATACATAAGTATTTGCATTGAGCTGCTGCTGGCCTTAAGAACAAGCCTGCTAACTTCCTCAGCCAATCAGGCAGGGCAGTCCGTTAGCCAGCCTAGCTGATTCTGTGCTCATTAGGCCATCAGGAGACTGAGCAGGCACAGCTGCAGGACTTTATTCCTGACTGATCTGAGTGAACCTTGAAAAGTGAATGAACAATAGCTCATCCAAGCCCTTGAGATAAAAGGGAATTTTGTTTACCTGTTAGATGTATAGGAACTATGACATAGCTGAGCAATTGTAATTCCAACCAGTAGACGACAGAGGTACATAAGTACACTTAGCACAACATGTTCAGCAAAATGAGAGAAAGAGAATACTTCCTGAGCTTTAATACAGATTTAAGCCCTTATACACATCTTCCCTACCATGTCTATTGCTTTGTTTCAGACACAGCACACTTCATAGATTACCTTTGTTATGTCAGTTGTTAACCTCTGCATTAAAGCACTGCAACTTTATTCTACGCTCTCATGACGATTGTTATACTGATGACATCGACTCACAGAAAATGAATTTCATTCCTTTGACAATAATTGTAAAGAGACGAATAAACGGTAGACACCAAATGCATTAACATAACAGTTCGCATACTGTTCTGATTACTATCATGTGGTCCTTCCGGATGTCATCCTGCTGCAAAGAAAGGAGTATTGCTAGAATCTCTGGTAAAACTCTTTCCACAGCTCCAACATTAACCAACAATTTAAATGCATTACATCAGGAAAAAGATTTTTTAAAAAGGAGTCTGCATCTGTCACATTATAAGTTACCTCAGTACCAAGGTAATGACGGAACATCACTGTTTGAATATCCAATATTCAGTCATCTGCTGAAAGATAGATGCTTAAAACTTTGTTTGTTATAATGTAGCACTTTTTTCTGTATTTGAAGGCTCATCACACTTCGGTAGTGGGAAATGATGAACTATCCTAGTGTTTGACATCTCTTGCCTAGTGAAAAAACACCAGTGTTTAATGGTTGCTTGCAATTCTCTCAGCAGAAAAGAAAGGTCAAGTTATCATTTTTTCCATGTGTATTTGAAATAATTTTAACACTAAAAAGAGAATGTAAATTGTACCAAATAGATAAATTGTTATCATGCAAACATTGAATTTAACAACCATGCATAGAAATTGAAGTGTTGGGAATACCTTAATTGTCCTAACTTGTTGATAATATATAACCAGTTTTATAAACAAACAAAGGAAGTATTTCTTCTTTAATCATTTTTGTTGCTCTTCTATAGGACTTTCTCCAGTTTGTTCACGTCTTTCCTGAAATGTGGCACCCAGAATTGGACACAATACTCCAGTTGAGGCCTAATCAGTGTGGAGTAGAGCGGAAGAATTACTTCTCGTGTCTTGCTTACATACTCCTGCTAATACATCCCAGAAAGATGTTTACTTTTTTTTGCAATAGTGTTACACTGTTGACTCATATTAGGCTTGGGATCCTCTATGACCTCCAGATCCCTTTCCTCAGTATTCTTTCCTAGGCTGTTATTTCCCATTTATGAATTCTAAACAGTCATTTGGAATCCATGCATTTTCATAAGTGCATTTTACAGTATTTTCTCAGCTCTAAGAATGAGCTACAAGATGTGCCCAGAACCAATATCCAAAGGCATTTTAAGGCATGCATGTTATACAGCTCCTAGCACAGAGAGGCCCTAATCCTGGTTGGGGCATCTCAGGGCGACTGCCATGTACATACGGAAGAGGAAAGGCAGAAGGCAAAGTGGTCAGATTGATGTTCTATTTGCTATATTTACAAGGTGTCACTTTCCCTATCTGCAGTCAAGTGGCACTGAAGAAGGTGAGATTTAATTTCCCACCTTTTAGAACATCAACAAAATGATTGCTAAGCTGGATCTTTCCAACTGACCAAAACCTACTAAGTCATATAAGCAATAGACAAATACACAAGCATAATAGGAACCGGGGTTTGGAAAGTAAATTAACCTGTACAGTTGAATGATCACTACAGACAGTGAGCACTAAAACTGAATTCCAATATTCACATGATTGAGATACTGAAAGCATTATCATTCATAAATAGTTATCACTAGACACCCAGGACACATTACATGGCTTCCAGTTACCTTGGTGAAAATAATGGGACTCCAGTATAAAGTGAAGTTTTTAGTGTTACAAAGTGGCACAGCACCCCAGGGATATTATACAAGAAATGAATCTGTAGCAACAGAAAATGGCAGCTATCTCAGTTCTCATTCCACACTAGTGAAATGTGCAAAGTGTTATTGCACTTAACACTGAGCTGTGTGAGCTTTGAAAACAATTTTATTGGCAAATGCATAACATTCATCAGCCTTTTCATGTGATCTCTTAATGATGAATGGTAATTTAGACAGACTTCCTCCAAAATAGAATAAATACAAAATAGGACTTCGGGCTAGTCATAAATGAAACTTCAAAGTAGCTGAACTGGATCTCCTTGAGTGCAAACCTCTTTTTACATTCCCCATCCCCACATACGTAGATCCCACCCACAGAATTTTCCCTATGGACTGTATCCATTTGTTTAGTAGACTACAAAGTCAGAGCTCTTTCAGAAACTAAAATATACTAATAGGTACATATGGTGGTAAAAACATCCATATAAATACCTAAATATCTTTCCCTGTTAAGATGCCAAAAGGACATGCAGTAGATTTAGAAGGCATAATATCATGACTCAATATTTATTAATATTTAAGTGCAACTATATATTTTAAATATCCTGTCTTGTTTAAGTTTCACAAAGAATTCCACCCAAACCAGTAGCTGAATGGCAACAAACACAACCAACGAAACACACCAAATCAAGTAATTCAGAGAGTAGAAATTTCTGAGAGTTATTCTAATCTTTTCATGGTTGTCATAAACAAGACTGCAAAAACAAAAGATAATTCAAAGCATTTTTATACTACTTTGAAGGTATTAAGCAGTATATGTTTTCCCTTGTGTGCTTTGTTATGCAATTAAAATATATACTCTATATGTAAATACATTGTCACTGAAGGTGAGTAATATGAAGCCTTTATTTACTTAAGCAAATTCCAAATAGATCTGACCTGAACATGAGGGAGGGAATTCAGACTTGGTGTAGGAAGGTGCAACTCCTTTGACTTAATTATGGAAATTTAGGAGTGGAGCAACTATGGCAATGACTGTGTAACTCCCCTGAGAATGCCCTGTGTGTACTATCACTCAGACTGAGTAGAGTGCCTGGGAAGTTAATAAAAGGGCTGTGTACTTCCTCTAAACTGAATTCTGGTTATATAGTCTTGATAATAAATCAAAAAGAAATGTCCGTCATGAGTAACATTTTTCATACGTTGATAGTACCTGCCATATTTATTCATCCGTTCCCTATCCTCTTCGCCTTCTCACTCCCCTCATTTAAAGGCAATCTCACTTGAAATTCCAGTGGAACGACTTCCTTAAAATCAGTGGAATTGTGCTGCTGTATATGAGATCAGAATCAGGTCCATTATGTATCTGCCATGCTGCCGAGCCTCCCATGTGAAGAATGTCACTTCCTGCATTTTTGGCAAATATGCGAAAATATCATTGCCTGCATTTATTATTGAATTACAACATATCGGCTTTATTTATGAAGAAAAGGACATTTTAAAAAATGACATTAGCTGTACAAATAGTAGAGCTAGTCACGATTTCACAAAGATTTTGCAAAGAATTTTTCACAAAATATATCACTATGTTTTGACTAGATCCAATTAACACACAGCTCATTGTTACTGTTCAGTTTTCTGGGACGATATAGTTCTCATATGGACTTCAATGGGACCACTTAGTGGCTTAAAATTAAACAAGTGCTAAGAACTTTGTTGGATCAGAGCCAGAATGTATAGAATCCATGCAAAGCCAAGCCCTACATAATTCGGAGTCATCTTTTGCTACCTCACTATTCACCCTCTTTCCAAGATCCTTCATAAATATATTAAAATGGTGTTACTGCTTCAGAAATGTGGGGCTTCCCACAATCTTTTTCCATGTTGAAAATTAAACATTTATTCTTATTGTATGCACCTAATTCTTCACACTGCTATAGCAGTTTTATACCCTATAATGCTGAAACCAAAGGCTTTATTCCATATAACCAATATCTTATGAACCAGTGATGTGGTTCATAAACCATGCTTGTTATAAACTCTTGAATGCTGATATGTTCAGGGAGCCATGAACATATCAAACATCTTATGAAATATGTTATCAAACGTGATGAAACTGATCAAAACATAAAAAAGAACTGAACTGGCAAAAAATAAAAAATGACAGTTGCAACAGTTGCGGGGTAGGAAGAGGTAAAAGAAAAATAAATGCATTTGTTCATTAAAACAATCTGAACAACTAAGAGTAACCATAGCACCAAATTGGTAATTAATGCCAGTTTGTCTTCTCTTCAGCAGAAAAACAACACAGAAACCACAGAAATCAGTTTTAATTTATGGTGCATCTACTGCTTTACTGCCATAGCAATTATTCAGGCACTGTCAGAATATAAAAATCATTTTTTTCCCTTTCTTGGTAACCTTTAGTTCAACACTGTAAAATAATTTACTCAATTTGGTACAATTAGACACAACAAATATTTGAGTTACTGCTCTTTGATTCTTTTCACACACAAAAAATATATATGTTTGAGACGGAAAATTAAATATAATAAGTAATTGTCATTCCTATCCACAAATGAAGAATCTCAGAAGTTTGGAGATGTGGCTATGGTGGATAAACACTCTAAAGTTAAACAAACGTACTGAATCTGTAAATTTGAAGTAGAAATCTCATTTGAAAAGGTTTTCTTCTAAGAGTTTGAGTACAGTGGTTTCCATTAAAAAATCCCCAGTTGCCAACAGTTACTACTATCCAATATATCACATTCTTTCCGTAGGCTTGTAATAATGGTGATTTTTCAGATCCCACTGTGTGGTTCCTGTTGGGAAATGGTGGTAGGGTTTTTTTAATGGGTTGACCACTGTACTTCCTGCTTATAGTCAAGTCACAAATCCCATAGTCTCAGCCTTTTTCTGGTTTTCCTCAGTTTTGTTTTTGTTTCTAACTGGAAAGTTCAGAGCAGCAAAAGTTTGGAAAAGAAGGGGAGAAAAGTTATGAAAGTCAGTTGAAAGGAGCAGGTTGAATATGCCTGTTCAGGCATTGATCAGCTAAGACTCAATGATACACAGCCTATACTTTTTGTTTTCCTGTCTCTCCTCCCATATTGTAACCCATCTATTTCTTCCATTCACTTATTAGAAGAAGAATAGGACCTCAATTTAGTTAGCTTCTGGGCACTACCACAATATACATATTTAATAATTATTAGCAATTAATAGCAATAACTGGCATCAGACAACATTAATATTTACCAATCAGAAGCCAAGTTACATGAGGATACAACAACTATAAGCAGAAGCAGCAAACTATTGGAGTAGGTAAGAAGACTGAACTTGTTTTCTGTGTTCATACCTTTCTTCACACCACTTTTTTACAAATTTCCTCGTCATATCGAAAGTTACAGCTAACTGCAGAATTACCTAACAGCCTATCCCTGTTTGGCTTTTCAAACAGCTGTAAGAACAGCAATGAGGATTTTATGTTCTGTCATTCCAACTCAACATGCTAGTCAGCTTTCTTCCTTATTCTTTCTCAAAACCCTGTTCCTGCAAGATACTAAGGATTTCCCTATGAGCTGTAGAAGTCTCTCTGCTCCCACTGATCTTTAGGATTGGGCCTCAGACAACTAGTCCTTGTCAAGCTAAATAGTAAACTGGTAAATAATAACTCCTCCCTACCCTTGCTTATGACCTAGATAATATTCCCTAGATCCACGCACAGAACTGCCCATCAGCTCACATATTTCCACCTTCCCACACAGAAGAGGTCTTACCTGCCTCTTCTGAATCTGTGAGCTATGCTGGAATAGGGGAAGAGAGTAGGAGAGAAGTGGGAAGCTCAGGGCTTGGGAAAATCCCTATCATCCCGGTGAATCTTAGATAAGAAATCTGAATACTGCTGCAGGTTCTCCAAGTGCTGTCTGCAACCAAGGCCAATCAATGACAGCATGGATGCAGTGGCTGGGGTAATGAGGTCCCAGATGTGCAGACAGTCTATTTCTTCTTTTTTAAAAAAGTAAAAATAAATGAATAATGTCTTAAACAAAACAAAATAGCTTTAGCCACAGTAACAACCAAAAGAAAATAATGCCAGCTATATGGGTAGAATTCAGTGGTGCACAGAGACAGAAAAATGTGCAGTTGTAGCCAGAGATTGCTCAGCAAAGGGAAATAACAGATTAGCAATAAGGAACTGATTTAAAGGCCATTGAAGTCAATGGGAGTCATTCCATTTCCTTTAATGGGAGTTGAATCAGGACTTAAAGTGCAAATTAAAAAATGAGTATGACAGTTCTTCTGAATTGTAAGCAGTGGGGCCCAAATTCTGCCTTTTCCCCAACCCACAAATGTAATGTAAAAGCTGCGTCCAAATGGAGCTTCTCTGAGCCATTCCTTCTTCACAGGGCACTCCCCAGAAGAATGCTTCAGGGTAGGCTCAGTGAAACCCTTAGGTTTCTTCAGAACTGAGCAGCATTTGCTCTATTGGAGTTTGCCGCTATATGCAGGCGTGACATTCACTATTTTGGCTAACACGCTTGGTATTGAACTAGGGCTATCCAGTGCTAAAAATACAAGCTGCTAAGCTTCAGCTAAAGCTTTGTAGCTAGAGCTGTAATAACTCATATCCTCTGCAGATTGGGCAGAGAGTGATCTGTAACATATATCCCATAGTGGGTTACACAGGCCCGGACAAGGCCAGCCACACCCTCTACCTGACTGATCATTACCCTTTGAGGTTGTAAAGCAACACTCAAAGTGTTATCCAGGGGCCTGCCCGTCTGGTTCCTGCATGGCCGAACTGAGGAAGAGAAAAGTGTCTCCCTGCCACCACTTTATTCCCCATCACAATTGCACAAGACAAAATTTACCCCTTAAAGTAAATATCCAAGGAGGTGCACATGGATTTAGTTGTGTATCTCCCTTTGACATTCATGTGATAACAGCCCACAAAGGTTATTGAAAATGTGCCACTTGAACTAGCTGATTAACCATGGAGGTTTCTAACATGTCAGAGGCATGTGAAGGGACTTTAAGCAGGATCTGGCAGGAAAGGGTTAAAACCCCATTCCCAAACAGGCAATCACCTCTTCACTCTGCTCACAGGACTTGGGGGATTATCACACAAATGTTAATGACTGACTGTCATGAGGGGCATGATACATGAACCTGCAGAGAAGGTGTTATAAAGATTTGCTGTAAAAAAAATTGCTACTTTTGGTAATTTGCCTAAGGGAAGCCCTGCCTCAGGTGTTTAATTTTCAGCTGCCAAGGTCTTAGGGAAACATTTCTCTTTTCCTCTGACTGAAAGTAGCTTGGGTTCCTTTTTCTTAGGCCTTCAATGGAATGGCTACACTGCAGCTAGGAGTGAGCATCCCAGCCCAGACAGACACACCACAGTACTGGGGCTCAGGATAGTGGGCTAAAAATAGCAATGTGGGTGTTCCAGTTCTACCTCTCAAGCCCACCCAATCCCCTGGGCTTGAGCTACAATGTTTACACTGCTATTTTTAGCAGGCTAAATGAGGCCCTTCTATGCATCCGATGAAGTGGGCTATAGCCCACGAAAGCTTATGCTGGAATAAACTGGTTAGTCTCTAAGGTGCTACAGATACAGACTAACACGGCTGCTATTCTTAAACCTAGTGCAAGTTTGTCTACACTTGATGGTATGCTTGGTCCCATCTGTAGTATAGACACATCCAAAGTGGGGCAGGACCTTTTACTATAATGTTCTGTTTTTAAACATATGTGATATATTTACATGTATGTATTAAAACTGGATGTGCGTACACTCCCTTCCAGGGAATAGAATCTGTTGGCATGGCTGTTACCAAGTAGTACAAACAAAATCACAGAAAATTTGAGAAGCAATTTTGATGCATCACCAGTATAAATGAGAAGTGAGCAAATACCCTGTTTCAAACCAGCTTATGGGTTTATTAGAAAATCAGTATTTCATCTAAACAAAAATGTGAGATGACAGGGGGAAAAGAAACTAACACTGAAGTACTGGACAATTGTAGAGGCTTGCTCTTTTAGTGGGCAGTTTTGATTAATGAACCAGACATGCACAGTCCAATGTAACATTAACAGTTCATGCACAATGAAGGAGGAAGAGCCTGTTTTGACAGGAGCCTGAAATTCCCAGAGATATTAACATTTCAACAAGTCAGAGGGCAGTGATGAGCAAGGGGAGAATGAGCTGTTTGAAAGGTTTTGCTGGGAATAGGAGATTTAATTTATCCTTGTTCCTGGCTTGCAGCTCCTTTCATTAAATAAACTGGAACTTTAGAGGCTGACTAGTATGCACTGGACTGTGTTGAGTCCAAAAATTCACATTCATTGACACAGGCGAAGTTGAGCAATGCACTGGAAGCTAATAAAAATGATATCATTCCTCTGTAATGAGTACTAAAATCCCACTCACAGATTAAATAACGATGGCTAAGCTATTTTTCTAATGAAGGCTTTAAAATATTATTTTATGTGACTATAAATGGATTTGAATGTGATTCTTTGTCTACATGTATCATACTCAGCAGAGGTGGCTGCAAAATTCAGAGCTATATTCAGGTTTCAAATCCTCCAATGTATTGGAGTGTTTACATCTGGAGGTTTGGTTTAGGCCCATCTCTACTACTGAGAATTGAAAGAGACATAGTTCCCAATAATTAATACTGACTAGGGCACACCACATTCAGTTATGTACACAGTGTTTCTCTGTCTAAATCAAACCTTTTAAAAATACATACATACTATAATAAGGCTTGCAAGTAGTGAGCCAAAGTTGTGACTGAACAATTAAGGTTGGAAATCACTTTTTACTGAAGCATTCCATTTTCACCTTCTTCCCTCTAACCTCTCTCTCTCTCTCTCTCTCTCACACACACACACACACACACACACACACATGAAGAAGGAGAGGAGAAAGGAAAGGAAATAAAAATTCCTTTTGTGGTAAATAAAACCATTTCTTGGAAAAATTAGATATATTTCACTTTTTTGAAAAGTGTTCAGCTACACTGAATGACAGGGGCTTAAATGGAACTTTGACAATTTACAGCAGTTTAGGATCTGCCACCTAACTTCATAGGGAAGAGCTAGATGATTATTAATATCCAAAGCATGGAAAAATAAGTAACTGAAGTTCCCCAGAACTCTGCTAAAAATCACAGAACATTAAACTCTTACCAGCATTGCCTACTTAACTCATATTTTTACTTCAAACACACCCATTAACAAAATTTGAACAGCTTAATCATTTTCAAAGTGAAAATATTGCCTCTGGGCATGCAACGCTTTTTGTTGTGAGCCAAACCTGTCTTGTGTGTGTGTTCCAGATACCATAGCTCTCAACTTTCTGGTGGGAATTCTTTTGCACATGCAGTTTTTCTTAAGGTTAGGAATTATTGGATCACATGTTTATGTAAACCATCGTCTTAAAAAATAATTAAGAATGCTTATTTGAAAAAAAAATTTTATTTTACTGGCACTGTTTGTTCCTTATTTAAAATGTTTTTGGTGTCAGATTGTTCTGCCTCATGAAGAATTACTCAGCTTTGATCATGGCAGCTTCCATTTTTGAGTCCTTTCACCAGCCTGTACTGGAAAACTCTATATGTCTGCTCTAACACTGAAGCTGATAGAAAGAACTAAGATCCACCAGTGCTAACCCCTGCAGTTATAGGTAACCAATCACGTGGGAAATGCTCACCTGATCCTAACAAATTATATCTGAAGGTAAAAACCCTAAGGTCCTTGCCATCATAATTTCATTTTTATTCATATTTCCATATTCCAGATGGTTTGGCAATTCATAGTTGTGGGAGTACAGCAGCAGTAAATACAGCAGTTTATTTACTAGCACTGGATGTAAGAATGCTAAGACAAGTAGTGAAGTGAGATCATCAGAATGCAGATGACACACACTGTAATCTATTTCAAATTCCTGTGGGGATTGATCCAACTCCCATTAAAACCAATGGAAAGACCCCATTGGCTTTAGTGGGATGGGAGTTGGATGGGCCCATTGGGTGGTGTCCATTCTGCATCTGGCTAGATGTTGTTGTATTGATGCTTCATAGAATAAATGTTTAAAGGGTTTCAACTTGTATAGTGAATGTTTAGATTAATTTAATTTCATTTCATTTCATTTATATGAGCAGGAATAATTGGGAAATCACATTTAGATCTGGTGTGCTCCAAAATAACAATAGAGGTATGACTACAGTGTTTATTAACTGAATGATATCAAGTTGTTTTTAAAATTAAAAATGACTAACTATAAGATCAGAATGTGCTTAATTGTGGCGGGCATGGAGGGTGGCAGATAACTTGCATCCCTGTATACTGAAAGAACTTGTGCCTGAGATGGTTCATGTGATAGCAAGGATTTTTAATAAACCTATCTATTCACGGGTGCTACCATATGATTGGAGAACAGCTAACATTATGCCTATATTTAAGAAAGGTGAAAAAATTAATCTGGGCAGTTACAGACCTGGCTGTCTGACCTCAGTAGTATGCAAAGCTTTAGACATATTATGCAGGAAAGAACAATTAAGTTGATAGAGATAATTGGTAAAGTTAAATTAGGAAAGCTGAGGATCAATACAAGTGTTGTAAAATAGATGAGGAATTGGCTAAAGGGGAAAAAGCAATGGATCATGTTGAAAGATGAATTATCGGACTGGAGGAAGGTTACTAGTGGAGTTCCCCAAGGATCAGGGACTTGGGACAAGTCTTATTCAATATTTTTTTAATGACCTTGGCACAAAAAATAGGTGTGCTAATGAAATGTGCTGAAGATGTAAAGCTGGGAGGCATTGTCAATACAGAGGAGCACTAGAATATTATCCAGAAAGATCTGGACAACCTTGAAGACTGGAGTGATGGACATGGGATGAAATTTAATAGTAGAGTGCAAGATTATACATTTAGGTTCTAATAAAAAGAATTTCTCATACAAACTGAGGGCTCATCAGTTGGAAGGGAAAGAGGAAGAGAAAGACTTGTGTGTGGGGTCAATCACAGGAGGGTAGTGGTGATTGGTGACTCTCTTCTGAGGGGGACGGAGGCACCCATCTGTCACCCTGACATGGCATCCCAGGAGGTGTGCTTTCTGCCAGGGACCCATATCCAAAACATTACAGAGGGATTGTCAAGGATCATCCAGCCCTCTGATTACCTACCCCATGCTACTCATCCATGTGGGTACTAAAGAATCTGTGAGGTATGATCCTCAGCAGATCAGAAGTGACTACAGGGCTCTGGGAGTAAGGGTGAAGGAATTGGAAGTGCAGGTGGTGTTCCCTTCAATCCTTCCAATCAAGGGTAGTGGCCCAGGCAGAGACAGATACATCTTGGAGGTGAATGCCTGGCTGCAAAGATGGTGTCACCGGGGGGATTCAGCTTCCTGGACCACAAGATGCTGTTCCAGGAAGAAGGACTGATAAGTATAAATGGGGTCCACCTTTCGAGGAAGGGGAAAAGCATAGTTGGATACAGACTGGCTAACTTAGCAAGGAGGACTTTAAACTAGATTTGAAGGGGGCAGGTGACCAAAGCCCACAGGTAAATCAAGAGACCCAGAAGAAGGTTCAGAATTTGGGGAGGAGCATGAGCTGTTATCCCCCCCCCCCCCCCCCCCCCCCCCCCCCCCCCGGGGGGGGGGGCCCCCGGGGAATCAACTCAGTATCTTTGATGTCTTTACTAATGTCAGAAGTATAGGGAATAAGCAGGAAGAACTCGAAATGCTAGTAAATAAAGAGACCTATCACACAGTTGCTGTCACAGAGACCTGGTAGGATAATATGCAAGACTGAAATATTGGTATAAAAGGGTACAGCTTGCTAGAAAAGACAGACAGGGAAAAAAGAAAGGAGGTGTTGCCTTATATATTAAAAATGTATACACTTGGATGGAAGTTGAGATGAAAATAGGAGACAGACTTGTTGAAAGTCTCCGTGTAGGGATAGAGTGTAAAAAACAAGGGTGATGTCATGGTAGGGTCTACTACAGACCACATAACCAGGAAGGTGGGTGAAGCTTTTTTTAAACAACTAACAAAATCATCCAAAGTACAGGACTTGGTCATGATGGCGGACTTCAACTACCAGACATCTATTGGGAAAAAAACACAGTGGGGCACAGATTATCCAATAACTTCTTAGAATGTACTGGAGACATTTTTTTATGTTCGAAGGTGGAGAAAGCTACTAGGGGAGAGGCTGTTCTAGATTTGTTTTTGACAAATACAGAGGGACTGGTTGAGAATTTGGAAGTAGAAGGCAGCTTGGGTGAAAGTGATCATGAAACGATAGTTCATGGTTTTAAGGAATGGTAGGAGGGAGAACAGCAAAATAAAGAAAATGAATTTCAAGAAGGCAGACTTTAGCAGATTCAGGAAGTTGGCAGGGAAGAGTCCCATGGGAAGCAAGTCTAAGGGGAAACAGCAATTGAAGGCAGGTGGTAGTTTTTCAAAGAGACATTATTAAGAGCACAGGAGCAAACTATCCCACTGCACTGGAAATATAGGAAGTATGGCAAGAGACCACTCTGGCTTAACCAGGAGATCTTCAATGATCTAAAAATAAAAAAAGAGTCCTACAAATAGTGGAAACTGGTTCATATTACAAAGGATGAATATAAACAAATAACACAGGTATGTAGGGACAAAATTAGAAAGGCCAAGGCACAAAATAAGACCCAACAAGCTAGAGACATAAAGGGTAACAAGAAAATATTCTACAAATATATTAGAAGCAAGAGGAAGGCTAAGGACAGGGTAAGCCCACTACTCAATGAGGAGTGGAAACAATAACAGAAAATGTGGAAATGTCAGAGGTGCTTAATTGCCTTCTTTGTTTCAGTTTTCACAAAGAAAGTTGGTGGTGACCAAACAGCTAACATAGTGAATATCAGTGAAAATGAGGTAGGCTCAGAAGAAGTTAAAATAGGGAAAGAACAACTTAAAAATTACTTAGACAAATTAGATGTCTTCAAGTCACCAGGGCCTGATGAAATGCATCCAAGAGTACTCAAGGAGCTGACTGAGGAGATATCTGAGTCATTAGCAATTATCTTTGAAAAATAAGGGCAGACGGGAGAGATTCCAGAAAACTGGAAAAGGGCACATAGAGTGCGAATCTATAAAAAGAGAAATAAGAACAATCCAGGGAGTTGCAGACCCATCAGCTTAACTTCTGTAACCAGAAAGATAATGGAGCAAATAATTAAGCAATCAATTTGCAAACATCTAGAAGATAATAAGGTGACAAGTAACAGTCAGCATGGATTTGTCATGAAGAAATCATGTCAACCAACCTGATAGCCTTCTTTGACAGAATAAGAAGTCTTGTGAATGGGGGGAAGCAGTAGACATGGTATATATTGACTTAAGTAAAGCTTTTGATATTGCCTTGCATGACTTTCTCATAAACAAACTAGGGAAATGCAACCTAGATATAGTAGTTATCAGTGATTCACAGTCATGCTGGAAGGACATAATGAAGGCGATCTCACCAGGATCAGTTCTGGGTCTGGTTCTGTTCAATATCTTCATCAATGATTTAGATAACGGCATAAGGAGTACACTTATAAAGTTTGTGAACAATGCCCAGGAGGGAGGGGTTGCAAGTGCTTTGGAGGATAGGATTAAAATTTAAAATGATCTGGACAAACCGGAGAAATGGACTGAAGTAAATAGGATGAAATTCAATAAGGACAAATGCAAAGTATTCCACTTAGGAAGGAACAATCAGTTGCACACATACAAAATGGGAAATGATTGCCTAAGAAGGAGTAGTGCAGAAAGCAATTTGGGGGTCATGGTGGATCACAAGCTAAATATGAGTGAAAGTGTAATGTTGTTGCAAAAAGTGAACATCATTCTGGGATGTATTAGCAGGAGAGTTGTAAGCAAGACACAAGAAGTAACTCTTCTGCTCTACTTTGCTGATTAGGCCTCAACTGGAGTATTGTGTCCAGTTCTGGGCACCATATTTCAGGAAGGATGTGGACAAATTGGAGAGAGTCCAGAGAAGAGCAACAAAAATGATTAAAGGTCATGATTAAATTATTAAAATATGACCTATGAGGGAAGATCGAAAAAAATGGGTTTGTTTAGTCTGGAAAAGAAAAGACTGAAGGAGGGACATTATAAGTTTTCAAGTACATAAAACGTTGTTACAAGGAGAAGGGAGAAAAATTGTTTTCTTAACCTCTCAGGGTAGGAGAAGACGCAATGGGCTTAAATTGCAGCAAGGGAGGTTTAAGTTGATATTAGGAAAAATTTCCTGTCAGGGTAGTTAAGGAATGGACTAAATTGTCTAAAGAGGTTGTGGAATCTCCATCATTAGAGATTTTTAAGAGCAACTTAGACAAACACCTGTCAGGAATGGTCTAGATAATACTTAGTCCTGCCATGAATGCAGGGTACTGGACTAGATGACCTCTCAAGGTCCCTTCCAGTCCTATGATTCTATGACTATGAGCCACCAATACGAAATAAGTGAAGAAAAGGCAAATACCATTCCAGGATGTATTAGAAGAGGCCTTTCCAGTAAAGATTGTACAAGGCACTGATAAGACCTCATTTGGAATATGTATACAAATCAGGTCATTCTTGTTCAAGAAAGATTCATTTAAACTAGAACAGGTGCAGAGAAGAACCATGAGGATGATCAGGGGAGTGGAGGGTCTATCTGATGAGAGAAGACTGGGAAAGCTTGGCCTGGTCAGCCTAACAAAAAGAAGGCTGAGAGGGGATATGATTACTCTCTATGGCCACATCTATGCTATCCGCTGGATTGGCAGGTAGTGATCGATTTATCGGGGATCGATTTATTGTGTCTAGTGAAGGCATGACAAATCAATCCCTGAGTGCTCTCCGTTGACTCCGGAACTCCACTGCCATGACAGGTGGAAGTGGAGTCAACAGGAGATCGGCAGCGGTCGACTCACCACCATGAGGATGCTGAGGTAAGTCAGCCTAAGATATATCAACTTCAGCTACGCTATTTGTGTTCCCAGTTCCCATAAAGAGCAATGAAAATCTACCCTTAACTGTGGGTGCTGAGTTGTTTTGAAAATCTGGCCCATAAAATATAACAAAAGCTTGAAAGTGTTTCTTTTCCACATGTTATTTGAATAAATTTATGAATGAGAATAGTATTGCTACAAATAATTCATCAACTATAACATACATTGGAGATCTGTTGTCTTTCCTGTATTCAAGTCATTTATCTATTAAGACGTTGGGGACAGGAAAAAAACATGCTTGAATTTGATGGTGAAATTAAAGGACCCTAAACAAAATATTTGAAAGTGAAATTAAAGGACCTGAAAATAGTAGAATATTCCAGAATCACATTCAACATGCAGAGATTCATAAATCAATTATATATTTAATATGAATCACCAAGATGCAGTATACATAAAACACATATTGAACCAACAATAATTACATCTTTTGTAAAAAAAATAAATATGGTATTGTACATGAGGAACGGTAAAGTTTTTAAGTTTGTTACAAGCGTAACTGATTAAAATTTCAAATGTCCACTCTTCTAATGCAGACCCTGAATATTGTAAATCAGCTTCACTTGTTCCCCAAGCCAATTTATCTGAGTGCTCTATGTGACTCCTGCCATATAAGAATTTCGCAGGTCAGAAAAGCATTGTGAAGAATCCTAAAGGTCATTTAAAACATGTTAGCTTTCTAAGTGGTAGGTGGTTCCATACAATCGCGGGGACAGGGCGGGGAGAAATAAATATTTTGCCGCTGATAGTCCCATTCCATGGGGAGATAAGATCTGACAAAAGCAGTAACAAAACTTTACAGTATGTGGACCTGAATATATGTTGTTTGTTTCTGATTAAGACAGAGAGGGAGTGAGTCTGAGCGAATGTCTATCTACATATATACAAACACATACAATATATCTTTGAATCACTATCTATAGTGTGTATATATCTCTATATACAAAATATCTATCTATAGATGTATATAAATAACATAAACATAAACAATAGTGGTTTGCTGAACAGTTTTGTAAATATATTGTGCCAAGATTAAGGTGAAATCCAGGCACCATTTTACAGTCATACAGATCTCTTTATATGCACAGGAATGTAGAGAAGGAATCTGATGATCTGACCATACAGTATTCTGGTGGGCAAGAATAATTTAAAGGTAGTAAATAGCATAAACTGTATTTCCTGAGACACTTTTTAGCAAGAAGTAATACTTTGCCATCTGTTTAAATTCTTTGCCTCTGATGTCCAAGGTGTCAATGCATATATAATTCTATGGCGTTATGTAGAATTTTAAAGCTGTAGTATCCTCGTGCACCCTAGTGCCTTCCACTCCCTAAACAAAAACTCCATGAAGTGCAGATTTTAAAGATGCTGAACAGGAAGATCCCCACCTTCCATGCTAACAACAAGACATCTATACATGGAAGGGCTCCCAATGTGCAGATCTTCCACAAATGGAAGGCAAAATTCCCAAAGTAATAGGAGTTTTCCCTGATTAAGGGATTCAGGATTTGACTCTGTATTTAAAGATAGTGACTCCATTCTGAGAAATATATACTATGATTTTTAATGTACATTTAGTCTCTGTCTAAAATTATAGATGAGACCAAACCTCAAAGCTGTGATTTGCTCTCAACTTAGCCAAAGCCGGATCTGAGGTTTTGATTCACTGCATTACCGAGTTTTCCTCAACATGTTTGGATCTGGAGCTTTGCTTTGGCATTTCTGTGACCTCTTTGCATTTTAAGTCTGCCAAAGTCCACGGATTTAAAATGACTATAAACTAACTGACTGAAATTAGATCCTATGAAAATGAGAAGCTCCCTTGTTCCCACACACAGAAATTCTGAGAAGGCTAAGTAGGTGAGGAGTGTTTGTCAAAAAGTAAAATTTCAGGGGTAAAGGATTTCAACAAAATCAGTTATACCAAGAATATGACAAATTATAAAATAAATAAAAATAAGCTTTTGAGTGACCATTAAGAGCAAGATAGCATAAAACAGAAGATTGGTAGAAAAGAATGCTTAAGCAGTTTCTTAAGCAGTTTTCATTACATTCAGAGTCCTCTATAAAAATATAGGATTCCTGCTCTTATCAGCATAAATCTTACAGGGTATCATGCAAAGAGCAAAAAGTGGTATGTGGTTCTTATCTTAACTTGCAATAGAAAAACTAATAAATCTCAGAGAAAAGGCTACAGGTGAATGATGAGGGCCTTACCCTCTTATTTATACAGTGTATTTTTCTTTTTGTAAGAATGATGGTGTTGATTTAGAAGTGTGGAGAGAAAGATAGAGAGTGGGAGAAAGTAAGGTGGAGAGTTTTTATCTTGTACAAGAAAATAATAGTTCCACACTTTCTGTTTTCCCTTCTTAGAAACACACAAACACAACCCTTCAAACAAACAAAAACTACCACCATTTTATCAGCTGTGAAAACAACAATGAATCTGATGTAGTAGAAAATATTTATAGCCTTCAAGCTGTTTAGACTGCAAAATGCTGTGGATTCTAGCTAAAGAATGCCAATTTGTTCAGGAGAGAGGCTGAACTATAAGTAAAAAAAGAAATCAACGCTAGCATGTGGGGTTTTGGAATATCTGTGGGGAAAAAGGAATCTCTATTCTGGATTTCTCTTTCTCCTCCTTAGCTAGCCACTGAAGCCAGGGGACATACACACCACAGGAGTTTCATAGAATCATAGAATGTCAGGGTTGGAAGGGACCTCAGGAGGTCATCTAGTCCAACCCCCTGCTCAAAGCAGGACCCACCCCAACTAAATCATCCCAGCCAGGGCTTTGTGAAGCCTGACCGTAAAAACTTCTAACAAAGGAGATTCCACCACCTTCCTAGGTAACCCATTCCAGTCCTTCACCACCCTCCTAGTGAAATTTTTTTTCTTAATATCCAACACAAACCTCCCCCACTGCAACTTGAGACCCTTACTCCTTGTTGTGTCATCTGGTACCACTGAGAACAGTCTAGATCCATCCTCTTTGGAACTCTCTTTCAGATAGTTGAAAGCAGCTATCAAATCCCCCCTCATTCTTCTCTTTTCTGTAGACTAAACAATCCCAGTTCTCTCAGCCTCTCCTTATAAGTCATGTGCTCCAGCCCCCTAATCATTTTTGTTGCCCTCCTCTGGATTCTTTCCAATTTTTCCACATCTTTCTTGTAGTGTGGGCCCCAAAACTGGACACAGTACTCCAGATGAGGCCTAACCAATGTCGAATAGAGGGGAACAATCACATCCCTCGATCTGCTGGCAATGCCCCTGCTTATTCAGCCCAAAATGCTGTTAGCCTTCTTGGAAACAAGGGCACACTGTTGACTCATGTCCAGCTTCTCATCCATTATAATCCCTAGGTCTTTTTCTGTAGAACTGTTGCCTAGCCATTCAGTCCCTAGTCTGTAGCAGTGCATGGGATTCTTCCATCCTAAGGTGCAGGACTCTGCATTTGTCCTTGTTGAACCTGATCAGATTTCTTTTGGACCAATCCTCTAATTTGTCTAGGTCCCTCTGAATCCCATCCCTACTCTCTAGCATATTTACCACTCCTCCCAGTTTAGTGTCATCTGCAAACTTGTTGAGGGTGCAGTCCACACCATCCTCCAGATCATTGATAAAGATATTGAACAAAATCAGAGCCAGGACCTACCCATGGGGCACTCCACTTGATACCAGCTGCCAACTAGACGTAGAGCCATTGATCACTACCCATTGAGTCCAACAATCCAGCCAGCTTTCTTTCCACCTTATGGTAGATTCATCCAGCCCATACTTCTTTAACTTGCTGGCAAGAATACTGTGGGAGACCATATTAAAAGTTTTGCCAAAGACAAGGAATGACATATCCACTGCTTTCCCTTCATCCACAGAGCCAGTTATCTCATCATAGAAGGCAATTAGGTTAGTCAGGTACAACTTGCCCGTGGTGAATCCATGCTGACTGTTCCTGATCACTTTCCTCTCCTCTAAGTGCTTCAGAATTGATTCCTTGAGGACCTGCTCCATGATTTTTCCAGGGACTGAGGTGAGGCTGACTGGCCTGCAGATCCTCCTCCTTTCCTTTTTTAAAAATGGTCACTACATTAGCCTTTTTTCAGTCATCCGGTACCTCCCCCGATCGCCATGAGTTTTCAAAGATAATGGCCAATGGCTTGGCAATCACATCCGTCAGCTCCTTTAGCACCCTCGGATGCAGCGCATCTGGCCCCATGGACTTGTGCTTGTCCAGCTATTCTAAATAGTCCTGAAACACTTCTTTCTCCACAGGGGGCTGGTCACCTCCTCCCCATGCTGTGCTACCCAGTGCAGTAGTCTGGAAGCTGACCTTGTTCATGAAAACAGAGGCAAAAGAAGCATTGAGTACATTTGCTTTTTTCACTTCCTCTGTCACTAGATTGCCTCCCTCATTCAGTAAGGGGCCCACACTTTCCTTGACTTTCTTCTTGTTGCTAACATACCTGAATAAACCCTTCTTGTTACATTTAACAACCCTTGCTAGCTGGAACTGCAAGTGTGGTTTGGCCTTCCTGATTTCACTCCTGCATGCCTGAGCAATATTTTTATACTCTTTCCTGATTATTTGTCCAGCCTTCCACTTCTTGTAAGCTTCTTTTTTGTGTTTAAGATCAGCAAGGATTTCACTATTAAGCCAAGCTGGTCGCCTGCCATATTTACTATTCTTTCTACACATTGGGATGGTTTGTTCCTGCAACCTCAATAAAGATTTTTTAAAATACAGCCAGCTCTCCTGGACTGCTTTCCCTTTCATGTTATTCTCCCAGGGGATCCTGCCCATCCGTTCCCTGAGGGAGTCAAGGTCTGTTTTTCTGAGGTCCAGGGTCTGTATTCTGCTGCTCCCCTTTCTTCCCTGTGTCAGGATCCTGAACTCGACCATCTCATGGTCACTGCCTCCCAGGTTCCCATCCATTTTTGCTTCCCCTACTAATTCTCACCAGCTTGTGAGCAGCAGGTCAAGAAGAGTTCTGTCCCTAGTTGGTTCCTCCAGCACTTGCACCAGGAAATTGTCCCCTACACTTTCCAAAAACTTCCTGGATTGTCTGTGCACCGCTGTATTGCTCTCCCAGCGATAGCTTTAGATCTGGAGTAATCCTAGCTATACTCAAATCTCAACAAAATTAACCAAAATGATCACAACACCCCTCTATGTCCTTGTTCATCTACAGGAGAAGCTATGGGATATCTAAAGAGTGTGCCTGAGGTGAAGGTAACTGGTCTACTTGCTGCTGCTGCTGCTGCTGCAATTCGAATGAGACCATTCCCACAGTCTTCTAAGCAGAGATTCCTTCAGTTCCTAATTACTGTTCAGGTTGGTGGGAAAGGGTAAGGGGATGGAAGTCTTCAGTCCCTTTCTTCTGTCTGGTTAAGACCAGTTCTGTCAGCAATAAAGCGATATTTGAGGGTTCACATAAACCCTTTTAAATATGCCCTAACAAGAATTCAGCTAGGGAAGAACCCAGACTCTTCTTCCCTAAATGATGTATGTCAGAATTTAAGTTGAGTGAAGGATGGAAATTCGTTTTTGCAAAAGGTTTTGACATTTCTATAGTTGGCTTTGTTTCAGATTGGAACAAAAACCCCATATTTTTAAATTCTCCATGAAGGAAATTTTTTTAAAAAATTGAATCAATTAATATCTTTTGGTTCAGTTTTGACTTTTTAATTGCATGTTATATTATAATATAATAAATAATACATTTTAAACAAAAAGTCATTTTAAAACAAAAAATCAAAAGGTTTCATTCCAAAAAATGTCAAAATGATATAATTCAACACTGCTGGAAATTTTCTAGGGTTTCTTCTCCAAAACAAAATTTCTGCAAAAAAGTCAGCTTTGCAAAGTGTTTTAATATCTATGGATCTGCATTTTCCAACCAGCTCTAGTGAGAATATTGGAAGATCTGCTGAAACTCAGCGCATATCCTGTTATTCCCATTGGGTAAGTGGGAAAACAGGATTTAAACTGACATTAAATAGCCAGTAAGAAAGTGGGTGAATCCAGTTGAACTAGGAAACACCTTCTGGACTCTAGAACTATAGAAGCCAAAAGTTATAGCTGAGATGCTTTCTGAAGGATGGAGCTAAACATTAAGAAACAAAGCACAGTTTAAAAAGTTGTGACATTCCTTGATTTGCATCTGATTTTTATTGTTGTTACTACAGAGGATATAAATGGGATCAGGATTTTACCCTTCAAGCTATTAGAATAATTACAGTTTGTTATTTAAATAACATTATATTGATGCAATTTATTAAGAAATAAAACTGGGAGTCAGACTCTAATCTGGTGTAATGCAGCATAACTCTGTTAAAGTCAGTTTACACCCACTGGGGATATGACCCAAAATAACTATTTTGTGAAATCCAAATAAAGAAGCTCCGTGCACTTCTCTGCCTTCAAATCAGTCACTTGCACCTGCAAACGTGTTACTGATTGCTACAGTCTTGACTTGCAAATACAACCATAGTACTTGTGTGCACTAAAATAGCATGTGCACTTGTGTGCTCCTACCTCTCACTTTGTGAAACTAAGTCCTTAAACTCAAACTATTTTTTAAGGGATATATCGTTTTCTTATTTCCTTAACTCAGAAAAACCATTGTGATGTCCCTCCAGATGTATAAAACGCTAAGAAAGCCACAAGTCTGAATTTCCAGGTCAGTGTTTTTCAGCCTGCGAGTTGTGGCCCCTTCATGAGTCAGTAACAGGTACTATGGAATCCTTTTCCCCATTCCTTCATTTCCAGCCTTTTGCTGAGGTAGTTTACATAGTAACATTCAACCAGCCTTGTGCAGATGCCAGAAATACTTCATAAACCACAGTGGGATGATTTTAGGGTGCATCTGAGGAAGGGCTGTTTGAATGTGAGGTCAAGATATGAAATATGCTGAGAACTCCTGTCCCCAATGAGACAGCTGACCATTTAAAGCATAAAACTTGTGGTTCTTACTGTTGCTTTATTTTTAATTTTATTTTAAATGCATCTTTTGTGAGAGAGACAAGCTGGCCTTGTCTCATAGTCAAACACTCCCCCAGAACAAGTAAGCCTTTTTGTTAGAGGACAGGAACGCTGAAAGAATTATGATGCCATTGGACAAAATCCTTTTGTTTTAAATAGTTGCCATTTTTCCATGAGGAAATCAGACACCTTGTTGGTGTTTTCTTATAGTAAACATAAGGTCACTGAAAGGAAACAGACTAGATGAAAGATCACCAAGCTATTAAATTACTTCCATCTGCAAACATTGTAAATCATGTAGACATAAAAAGAGAAGTTATGGTAAGAACTCTCAAGTGTCATATATTTGGACTTAAAAATGTTCTACTGAAGACTTTATTCTACTGCCAAAATTAAGAAACATGAAGTCGTGACTCAGGAGCTGGACCATGTTAAAAGTATTTTACTTCAGAAATGTACTTCTCCCTCTCAGAGTCTCCCTTTTTCATCTTATATGTAAAAGAAGTTCTAGGAATATCGGCAATCTAGTGTGATTTCTTTAGTATTTTTATTTTCTTACCTACTAAATTGAAACTTTTTCCAAGACAACTTGGGTTACTTTCCTAATAATGATTAGAGCTAAGTGAACTATTTTCAGCAAACAGCTTATTGCCTTTTTCTGTTTGCAAATTATCCATGAATTGGCTTCATTATTTTACAGTTGTTTCTTATTCTCAATTAGTCAATGAATAGTTAAAACATACATATTTCAGATGATGGATTTCTTGCACTTTCACTGTGTTGAACACTCTGGCTCCAAAGCAGCAAAGCACTTAAGCCTGTGTTTAACTTCAAGCATGTTAGTAGACCCACCAGGAGTCACCTTCAATTCATAGTATAGACCCCTAAATCTGCTGCTTTTAATATTTGCTTTTAATATTTCATAGTAGGTGTATGGTCATCTAGGTCACAGAGGAGTCTTTATACTTCCCTACTGGAAGACTCCCCAAACCAGAATGACTTTCAAGATGCCTCTGTAAAATATTTCTGGTGTAACTAGTCACGGAAATACTTATTTGTGACCACTGCTCTTTCTACAAGCATGATCATGGAAAATTAATAAAAGTAGTAGTGAATGTTGCTTAAAAAAATCATAAACATGTTTACGAATTCTTTTTTTTCAACTATCCACCCTAGCAGTGATATACAAGTATACATAAAAGGAGTAATCATGTTTCTTTGGGCACTGAATAATTTCAATATTGTTGAGAGATTTTCTTTTTAATCTCCAGAGCTATGTTGTTCCTTTTACTTCTGGACGTTATGTTTCCTTATCACAAGTATTTCCCCCTGGTTTTTTGGATTTTCAGCCTAGTTTCATTTAGGTTTAAGGAAGGAGCCCCTACTTATTTTTCTTCCACTGCATGTTTGTATATCAGGGGCTTAATATGTTTTTGTGGATTTTTATTTGTTCGGTACAGGATATTTATTCCAGGTATTGGCTGCACTGAGAGAAGTTGAAATGTTGTGAGCCAGTGTTGGTCTCAAAGAGGCCCTGCATACTTGCTTAACAAAATACATCACAAATATAACAAAGATATATATGCACAGACCACAGATATAAACTTTTAACAAGGGGAACTTCTCTTTCCATTTGTCTGTTCCTTATGTGTATCAAACACATTATTTTAATATAACAAAGGAAAGGATGTTCCTGAAGTTGTCTTTCAGTTGGACCTTGTCTTTATCCATAGAGAGAACCAAAATGTTTATTTATACATGTGGATCTTTATATTCACTACTCAGTATGTACTGCATGCAAGCATCTAGGATTTTCTCTAGCAGAAGGAATACAAAGGCTTGCACTGAAGATAATGACAATAGGTGAAAGTTCTGTTTGGCAGTTGTCCATGCAGCCTGAAGATATTAACAAGGGGACCATAGAGAGAAATGCCAGATTTTTGTTCATCATTGTTATTGAGAGATCTGGCTCCATGTTCAAGAATTTGTTTCCAACTAAAAGGACCTCCAGGAGTTTTCTTTGATTCTGACTTTGATGAGATCTTTGTAGCCCTCCCAAGAAGATGATGAAAAACAACAGTGAGGAAGAGTTCTAGAATCCTTCAAAGGAAAATTTCCTGTCTCTGAGCCATCTGTCTCCAAGGGTATGTCCAGAAAATAAGATTGCTTTTGGGGGAAAGAAAGACCCAGACCAGTGTGGCCAGCATTTGAATGCCAATGAATACAGTTTATGGGGCACTAGAGTTATGTAACCCTAAGAATATCCTATTGATTTAAACTATTTTTCATTTCAACTATTGTCTGCTTCCTAGAAAGATGTTCCAAAGGAAGAAGAAATAGCATGTTCCTTTACTTACTAGAATTTTATAAATTTGACAAAGGTTTCCCCATCTTGTTTTGTCCTGTAACAGAGAAAAGAAGGTAATCTGAAATGAATTCGAAGTGGAACTGTTTGAAACTTTTGGAATTTCTTTTTCACTGGAAATTTTGACATTTAAAAAAATTGTTCCATATTAATAACTAGATGTTTGCCATATGGCTAATGTCTTTCTTTTGCCTTCTTATCTTTACTAAAGAACCAACACTACCTGTCCTAAAGCCATCTAGTATTGTGATAGATTTATCTTCAGGTGACAACACTTCAATTAAACTAGTAACTCCTAGATAGACTACTGAATCTTTCTTTCCTGTGAACTATTATGTAGAAAACAGAGGAATAATTTAGCCTCACATATCTCAAACTTAATAAGGACAGAACAATTATAAGCACACAAAGTGGCATCTTTAATTTACCTGACCAATCACATATCTTCTCCACAGATGTACAAATAATCCTCTCTTAGGGCTAGATTTAAGGCAGGGGATCAACACTGTAGCAAGATGCTATATCAGGAAGGTAGGATGGGGCTAAATTGTGAAGGATCTTAAAGGTAAAAACAAGATGCTTAATCTGTCCTCATAAATTACATGTGGATTGTGGGGGTCGTGAGAGATGTAGTCCAATGTACTCAAGCAGAAATAACAACTGATGTGATCAAATGAAATGTTTAATCTTCTATCAGTGAAATGCAGAGGAGAAAGGGAAACTTTTTAGGGAAGGGGCCTCTTGCACCAATGATCAGTTCTTTCTACGTTTGACTCCAAATATCATATAACATTATGCTCATTGCTCATTCCAGCTATTACAAGAAGTATTATGGCAGAATGTGTGCTGCCTCCTCCCAGCCTCCAGCCAGACTGTTGGGGAAGAAAGGATGCATGTGAAGAGAGAACATGCTTTTTTCTGAGTGGGAAAAAAAATCACTGGTTGACAAACACTGAATTTTAAGGACAACGACTCTATTAGAAAAATTCTATGGAAATTGTTAAATGAGCGAATCACCCTCAGTAATATCCTGGTCCCACTGAAGTCCAATGGGAGTTTGACCATTGACTTCAATGAGGCCAGGCTTTCCACCTCTGTTCCTAAGAGGTGCTCTCAAGCACTCTGGGGCAGTCAGGAGTCTGGAAGAAGAGTTGTTGTGATATAATAATCATCATCCTAGTTCCTGGAGCTTTCATAATATTCAAACAGTTTTGAGGCTTGTCCAAGCCAGTTCCTTTTGGACTAGAGTGCACCTCGCAGAACTATCATCATAACTGGCATTAATTGGAATTCTTGTTTACAGTGTCAGTAGGAAGAACATGGACTGAAGGAAGGTGGAGAAATAGTAATAGTAATGTCTCATTATTAACTTGTATTCCCTTGTCTGTTTGTTGCTGACCATGGTTGTCTTCGGTCTTATACTTAGCTTATAAATGTTTAGGGGCAGTGACTGTCTCTTTGTTCTGCCTTTGTGCAGCACCTAGCACAACGGGGCCATGATCCATGATTGGGACACTATTGCAGTACAGACAATCATCAAAATCACCATCAATCATCTAATGAGCTGTCATGCCTAGTGGTGACCCTTCAAGAATAGGATGAAGTAACACTGATAGGGTAGGGTCAGTTTAACATGTCGCAGCTCCCTCTAATCCATTCAAAGTATTGCTACTTGGGTTCTCTGCTTGGCTTGCCTCTCTGATCACATCAGCTCCCACTTTGAATCCACTGATTCTCCCTACTCCCTTGCATTGAATGCAATCTCCTTGTTTCACCCTGAAATGTCTGTCACAACTTAATCCCACACTACCCTGCTGATTTAGTAACTCACTGCAGTGTCAACTCCTGACTGTCTTCGTAAACACTTTCCCTCAGACACCTTCATGTTTTCTCTTAAACAATCTCCTATATATGAGGAAAACATCCTGACACAATCCATACACTCCCTCCTTTATCTTCTACAAACCCCTCCTCAAGACTCATCTCCTCTAGAATGTTGAGCAAGCCCTGCCGGCAGATGATTAGCTAAAAGTGTCCCTCTTCCCATTCCTCCCATTCTTCCTTCCTTGCTCTTACTATCTCCCCATTTCTGACTCGACCTTTAATTCCAATTTCCAAAACTTAAAAGAAAAACAACAAACCATATAACACACAAAGCTGCACCACGTCTTCATTATTTCCATTTGCTTGTATTTTATATTGTCATCTCCTTCCCTTCATCTCTTTGGTGTCTTTTAGACTTTGCATCCTCCAAGTCTGAGATCATCTCTCATCTATGTGGAGTGAATCATCCAGCACAATGAGGCCCCAGCCCTTACTGTCTTTGGTCACTACCAATAATAACAGTTCTGTATATATATTCTATGGCTAACCTGCGGTTTTAATGTATGATTAAACAGAGAACTTCATTCTCCAGAGCTGTCAATCCAATTCTTTTCATCAGTACATTAAATCGCTAAAAAAAAATTAAAATAAAAATATTTTTCTTTTTTTTCCTCTTTCTGTGTCTCATGTAACAGGGTGATGAGTGCTATGGAGCTGACTATAAATAAAATAAGAGTTTATTAATAATATACTTGGCTTCAAGAGTAGTATAAAGAAAATGAAATCAAAGGCATGCAGTGTTCATTGTGCCAGGTGCAAGTCACTACAGAATATTAAAACCAAAAAATGTTTCTCTTTCCCTTTCTTTTTCATTTATTGACTAAAAGTTAAATTATTTGTATGTCAAGGAAATATAGCAGGGAAAAAATGACACCAGTGGCAAATAGTGGCCAGTGTTGGCCAATAGTGGTTAATAGTGTTTAACTATGGATGTTACAAAACTTCCAAAAAAATCCTTTCTCTTAGCTTTTCAAAGCCTGTCCTGTGGACTTTATGGAGTCACTGTAGCAACTGAAATTCCTCTCTGCCCACTATGCTTTAACGGTCATGATTTGGTGCAATACTGAGTTTACACCAAATTTAAAGAGGAGTTCATTGCCCACTTTGGCAAACTGCACCTCTCTGAACCAGTGAAGGCTATTATCATTCAGTGGACTATTACCACCACTGGCCTCCCTTGAGGACTCTATGGGGTGAAGGCATCTTTAAGCGCTGTTGAGGACTCTAGAAGATCCCTGGCTGAGAAAATTGCTGCAGCAATGTGTATAATCAGCATATCCCACAGTTGCTGTATCCATGCACCCTCCCTGGCCGGCACTGACCAATGTTTCACATTGGGCCAATAGCCGTGTGTTTGAGGAGAGAGTGCAGCCACTTTACTTGCTGGGGTCAGGGACCCTGAACTATAGTTTACACCAATGGAACCTCATATGATTCAGGTCAACAGTCAATAAAACTCATCCAGCCTCCACATTGCAGGCACAGAAGGCAACAATTTCCACAAACATTCTTCCATAGATATCTTGGTCCTCTGGCTTCTTTATTTTTGTCACTTTTCTGCTTCAGTAGCCTGCATCGAAGTTCCTTTTTTAGGACACCCTCTAAGTTGGCCAGTAAGAAAGAGGAATGGCTGCCTTCCATCCTCCCCCAAAACTAACCACTGCTACTCTATTGTATGGTGTTGGCAAAGTTAACACATTAGAATTTGTTTGCAGACCCCGAGGACTCAGAAATGCCATACTTTCTTACATATAATTAGTGGCAAATCAGAACTGCACAGTGGAGTTCTGTGTCTGAGCCCACTATCCATTTGTTCTTCAGTTTGATATATTTCTGTTTAAAATGTCACTTACACTCTGCATCGGAATAAAATTCTTTGTCCTGATGTGCACTTTTTGTTGTTCTACTTTGGGATTAGAGAGGAGGTGACAGTGATAAAGGAGGACAGAATGATATCTCATGAATTGTTTACATGAGCACCTGTTTCCCAGTAGCCACTATCTGAACCTAGTAGAAATATGTCTTTGATTTCTCTTTTATAACATGAACCATGAAATGTTGCCAGCCTATATTTTTCTCTGCCAAATATCTAACATATCCTGCTGTTCATAGGATGATTGAAACTGATATCATCTCCCTTTGCTACTAGGGTGCTGTTCCCTACATTTTCAAGTTGAGTTTGGATTCCTTCCATAAAGATGTTATCTGATTAATGCAGTACCTACTGTGATGCATGTTAGGCATTGACTTCCCACCTGACCATTACAAACAGCTGCAGAAGAGTAACTAAACTGGCAATCTAATTCCAGTGAGTGGGAGGTCAATGCAACATCTGTCTTTCTTATCTTCTGCTTATTTGCACATGACTGCACTTTTTTTACCCCTGTTGGTTGAAGAGTCTCTCAAGCATGTAAGTGACTCCTGCTTCACTATGTGTTTTGTTAAGTCATCAGGCTTCTGCAATTCATTTAGAACTTGTTTTATTTTAAACTGAATAGTTAAAGTGGACACAGATTTTATGGATGCATTCCTAATCTAGTTCCACTGTTTTAGTTATGATAATGAAGTCACTGGGAAGCAGGATTATGGAATTTACGTGTGTGGTATGATATATAAATGTAGTCAGGCACCAACATCTGACACAAAAATAACAGCACTAAGAAAGATAGAAGTAAGTGACAGCAAGCAGTTTTAGTGATACATGAATTATGTTTTTTTCCCCTGCAGTGCCAACAGCTGATTAGAGTTGCCTTCAAGAAATATTAGTGTCCAAGCTCATTTGAAAAATTTGGAATCACCAAGTCCTAGACTGCAATACTCTTATTCACAATAAGAAGTAGTTTGCTCCACAGAAGAGCCATTATTTTCAGTGGGACTATTCAGGGTGTAAACTACTATCCCAATATGGCCCTAAATGAAAATATTTTTCTAGTTTAATAAAGATACAAAGAAAAAAGTAGGAAGCAGACTAATGATGGGATTTTCAAAAGCACATGAATGACATAGGGACACAAGTCCAGCTGAAAAAAATCAGTGGGATTATCGAGCTCCTAATTAGAACTGGGTGAAATTTTTGTCCAAAACTTTTTTCAGCAAAAAAATGCATATTAGGCAACATCAAAATTGTTCATAAATTCATGTTGGTTGTGTGAGTTGTTCATCTTGAAAAAAGAGAAAACTTTAAAATGTTTTATTTCTACATTTTCTAAAAGAAAAGTTTTGATTTTTCAGATCAGAGTCTATTATTGTTTCCAAATTAATGTAAAAACACTTGAAATCTAAATAAAATATTTTGTTCAATACACATTTTTAACTTACAATTTACTGGAAAAAAGTTCTCTTTCTCAGAATTGCCAGCAAACAAAAATGTCAATTGTTCACACAGGTCTACTCCCTCTTAGTTACTTAATCATTTAGTTGCTTTGGAAATTACCAACCTAATCTCATACTTTGAAATGAAATTCCAATTTAACACTAATTAAAATTAAATAATTATTTTTTTTAAAAAAGCCATGATTACAGATGGCATATTTCCAAAATGTTACTGCTAGTTGTCTTCAATCTGGTAATTATCAGCCATTATTAAATACAAGAGGGAGAGGAATTTACTAGAGAGAAAAGGAAGGAAGGTGAATGTAAAAAATGGAAACAAAGCAGGCAAGAAATACAAAGTGGGTGAGAAAATGTAAGAAATAATCTCAAATTAAAGAAGTATAAAATACTGTGGAGTGAAGATAATTTAGTCAGTAGAAATATACATATGAAATTATATTGATTAAAAAATGAAGAAACAGCCAGGCATATTGTTATTGTTTGAGGTAAAAATAGAATAAGAAAAACAAGTAGGCTGCTCTGCTCTCCTTTTAAGCTCCTTCCAGTCTGTGAATGCCTTGCAGATGTGGCAGGGTGGAGCTGGCTGAACCCAGAGCAGCTCTTTAACTCCTTAATGTCCAGTGTGGGGTTTGTATCCAGCGGGTAATGAATATGGGAAATATTTAAGAATTTGATTTCATTGAAAGTTAAAGAGAGTTTGCCTGAGTAAAGACATCAGGACTCAGCCCAAAATAAGACCTAAGTAAGTAATTTTTGCATCACAGGTGAATGTAAAAAACAAAAGAAGAAAGAAAGACAAGGCAAGAAAGAAAGTGATAGTCATCAAGGATTTATAAAAGGAAGGTGCTGTTTAACAAGCTAAGCAATTTCTGAGGCATCAGAAATGAGAGTGGTTAGGGGAGAAGCAGTATCAGAGACATCACTTCTTTGAACTTCAGATAGGAGTTTATAAAGTAGCATAAATGGTTAGTATATAAGTTTGGCAAAATGATGTTGACAGTGAAATATTTATCTAGAAGAAAAAGTTAGTAAGCAATCCTAGAGAATAGTGGTAAATGTTTAGTGAGCTAGTAGGATGAAAGTTGCAATGGAGTGTCACAGGAATCAATGCTGAGTCCAAATTTATTCATACTGTACATCACTGAATTGGAGGCTAGAATGCTCCTGGCTCCAAAATTCACTGAAGTCAATTGGAGTCTTTTGATTAACGTCATTGCATTTTGAATCAAGTCCAGAAGCAAGAAACTGTGAATATTTGTACATAATATAATATTTGTACATCGGGCAAGGATGGCCATCGTAAAATAAATGGGAGATTAGAGCCAAAGAAACCAAGAAAACATAGGATCAGGAGCAGAAAAGTGGTTTATGCAATTTACTGTACAAGAGAAAAATGGGAGAAAAGGGACAGTGCTCTGAGCAGTCCCCCAAAATGCAAAACATAGACCTGCAGACAGATAAATGGGTTTTGTTACCCCAGTTTCTTCAGTATGATGATTCTCAAACCATGTGTAGCAAATCAGTCTGGCATTAAATATGAATCATACTTTTAATCATTTCCATAATAACATCCGTGTTAAATTTTGTTTAAACCACATCAAATAAAGCCTTGAGCAAACTAATCTACTCTGTGTAAAATGTTGTGTGCTTTTATTGAGAAGCCAGAGTTGATGAACAAAATATTAAATAACATTCAGTAATTTTACCACTCATGAGTTAATCTCTTTTCTTCCTGTTGATAGATCTCATGCCTCACTTACCACAAAGTCAGGCCCATGATAGAAGTTATTAAAGCATTTTGAACATTTTTAAGATTACTCAATCAAACCTTGCAACTAATTTATCTCACGTCATGTGTTTGATGACAGCTGTTACTTTTACAAAGTATGGATGACTCTAATTACAAAATCAGGAAAATTCTGCAGTAACCAATAATTAGCAACAAACAACTAGTTGAGTCTATGAAAGACCGGAAAGGAATCCCTCAACAAGTTGCCCCCTTCCCCATCTCTGAAGAGGGGAAATTATGTGAATATCAGGTGTTGCTGCTGGCAAGGTTTCAGTCCAGAAGAAGAGACTCTTGGGAAAAATCGGAGGAGACATTGCAGTCAAGAATATATTTCAGTGTACTGAGTGTTCTGTTATGCCAAAATATCCTTAATAGTATTAAAGCAACAAAGAATAGATGCATACACCAAAATGGGAGTGTGGCATATTAGGTAGATACATATCCAGGGAGATGATTAAGACAAAGATAAGGATTTTTCATAAGGCAGTTCTAAAGAGTGAGGTGGGATACATTATTTTCCAGGGTGTTTCTGTAATATTTATTCATGTTAAATGGGGTTAAGGGAGTGGACCCATTGACTATTACTCAATTTGAATAAGGCAGCAGAATCTTGCCTTAATTTTGGGGTGGGATTCTCATATATTGAATATCAAATTTCACCCTGTTCAGCAATCTGGTCAGCTAGGCTAACCTATAGGCCTTTCTGGAGTCCTACTGAAATGAATCAGGCTCTGCACAAGCATAACAATCCCTGTGTTCGAATCATATTGCAGAATTGGGGCCTCACCTCTTCAGGAATGTTATCTATTTATCTGTTGAGAGTGAAATGAGTTCCCCAATTTTACTTATTTATCAGTCAATCAATCCCAAATCTCACCTTTGGTTTGCTAACATCTGAAGAGCTCTCATATACAATTTAACACAAACAAATGATGTTTGCAATCAAAAGACTGACTCTGGAGAAGAAATGGGTGTGGGCTCCAGACCACTGGAAGCTAAAAAATGATTATGTCAACCCTACTTCATGTTAATTCAGTCATGGAGTGAGAGAAAGGATAAGGGCAACAGAGAAGGATGATTGACACTCATTACTCATATCACTCTGCATTACTTTCTGCAAGGCAATTCACAGAGCAGCTAATATTGCTTCCAGAGAGAAAAGGAGGAGAGAGAATAAGAGAGACATACTAACCCTTTGTCCCCCTAGACACTGAGTTAAGATGCCATAATTACAATATAGAAGAAAATAATAAAAGCAGAAAAGTAAAATAATATTAGAAAATCCATAATAATAATAATGACTAATACATTTGACATCTGGCACTATGTTGTATCTGTACAAGGTAACTGAGCTAGCTAATTGAATCTGTGTTTCTTAATTTTCACAGCAAGGCCATGTTTAGTGCCTAAAATTTAAACACAAGAGAATTTCTGAAAATTCAAAACCCTCCAAGATGTTATTTTAAGACATCCAGGAAATAGTTGTAATGAGACTTTGGAAGGTTAGCAATCACATGGCCACTATTTCATAAAAACACATTGTTTCACTATTTAGCTAGAAAAAAATAAGGGCCAAACTCTGCCCTGACTTGGTTCTGTTCTCCTCCCATTGTAAAATCACTTATGACTTCATTTTTATGTCCCTTTTTTTACCTCTTGCAGTCACACATCTACTCCAGCAGATAAGTGTAAATTATTTCTAGACAAATAAAGCCAAAGTCGTGATCATGGCCTGAGGAAACCTGTCCTAGATCCCAAGCCAGAAAGGGAAGACAGTGGAGATTACAAGTTAATACTGACAGAACCCAAGAAAGGCAGCACCCTTGGGAAACTTTAGCAAACAATGACTGACCACATCCTGGGAAAGCACATTATTTCCCATCTTAACACACATATATCTTGCATAGATGTGACACATTCTCAATGGAGATCATAAATCCAGGCCGGTAACTCTTATTATTCATTATTTCTTTGTTTTGATTTAAATAATAACCAAAAGACGTCAAAGATGAGACTCTAGCAGGTCATACATAATTAGTGTTACAAGAAAATCCCAGCTGCATTTAAATAATTATGTAAACAGAAACTCAACCAGCCTGCCACTTGTAAAAAATTCCTTTCCACTCGTTCAGCATTCTGGGAGGCATACCTTCCATCCTCTACAACAGCCCCATCCAATAGATGCCTTTTGTAGTACATAAGAATGGCCATACTGGGTCAGACCAAAGGTCCATCAAGCCCAGTATCCTGTTCTGACAGTGGCCAATGGAAGGTGCCTCAAAGGGAATGAACAGCCAGATTATCATCAAGTGATCCATGCCCTGTCATCCAATCCCAGCTTCTGGCAAACAGAGACTAGCGACACCATTCCTGCCCATCCTGGCTAATAGCCATTGATGGACCTACCTTCCATGAATCTATCTAGCTCTATTTTGAACCCTGTTCTAGTATTGGCCTCTGGCAAGGAGTTCCAGAGATTCACAGTGTGTTGCGTGAAAAAATATTTCCTTCTGTTTACAAGAAACACAAGAAAAACACTTTCTTGTGTTTTCTAGTACACCAAATCTAGGCTATTTCAGACAAGTGGGGTGGGGGAGCATGTTCCAGATGCCCAGGGTCTTCAGAGAGAGGGAAGTGCAGCTTGAGTATCCCTGCTGACAGTAGCTGGGGAAGTTTGACAGGTATCAGGCTTTATAGATCATAACCAATACATTAATCTCCCCCTGGAGATCCATGGACAGGCAGGTTTAATTCCTTTTTATGCACCTATTTCTTATGCCCACCTATCTCTGAGACCATATTTTATTTAGTTTTGGTCTTTTCTCCATATTTGTCACTTGCAATAACCATTTTTGGTGTTCCAATAATTAGCATTAGTCATAAGCATTCACACAGGCAGTAGATTCTCTATACATGTGGATAAGTCTGTCTAAATAAAGTCTTTGCAGTCTAGACAGGTTATCACAAGATATATTTTGCTAAATCTTCTGACCCAAGGTTATTTACTTATGCTAACTTTTATTAGGCATAATGTGGCCTTATGCTAACTATAACTACCACTAATCTTCAAGCTAGATATTTGGCCTCAAGTTCACTGCAGGGTCTATTTTAAAGTAATCTTTAAGTTTCTTTGTTTACTCCTACTTGCATTGTAACTCTAGTTTCACTTCCACTAATTTAGCAAGCATCTTAACTTTTCTCAGATATAAATGATTCTTTACCTGATTATATGAGCTCAGGTTATCGGTCAAGGGTCAACACTACAAACCTGGGGGAAGTACAGTAATTCATAGACCTCTGCAGATTCGGCAGAAGATTTGTTAAAAAAAAAAAAAAAATCAGAGCAGGCAGTGCCATTACATCAGCTAACTAAAAGCATTTATGACCTGTATCAGGCAGGAGGTCAGACTAGATGATCACAATGGCCCCTTCTGGTCTCAGAATCTATTAATCTATTAATTTTGTCTGGACAGAGGAACACCAAAAACCCTTTTGTGTCACTGTTGGAAGGGCTTCTAAACCAAAGAATCAGAGAAATGTAGGACTGAAAGGAACCTTGAAAAATCATTAAGTCCAGCCCTCTGAGCTGAGGCAGAACCAAGTAAACCTAGAGCTTCCCTGATAGGTGTTTGTTCCAGCAGTCCTTAAAAGGCTTCAGTAATGGGGATTTACCACCTGCCTGGGATGTCTCTTCCAATAATCCCAGTTATAGTTAGCAAATTTTTCCTAATATCTGACCTAAATGCCTCTTGCTTCTTTTCTTATTTTTAGTGGACATGAAGAACAATTTATCACAGTCTTTTCTACAACAGCCCTTAACATGTTTGAAGATTGTTATTAGATTCCTCCTCAGTCTTCTTTTCTCAAGATTAAACATGCCCAGCTTTTTTAACCTTTCAACATAGGTCCGTTTTTTTTTTAAACCTTTCATCATTTTTGTTGCTCTCCTCTGAACTACCTCCTATTTGTCCTTGTCTTTTCTAATGTGCGGTGCCCAGAATTGGACTTATTACTCCAGCTGAGGACTCACCTTACCTTACAGATGACATTCCCATTAATACTCCCAAGAGTCTTAACCTTTTTCACAACTGCATCATATTGTTGTCTTATATTAATTTGTGATCCGTTATAACCCCCAGATCATTTGTTTCTGGCAACAACAGTTGCAGGACTCCAAAGTTACATTGATTGTGCCAGAAGATCTACTGAAGGAGACCCAGACTGGGGAGGTTCAGCATAGTTCAGGATCAATTATCCATTGATCCTGCTACCGATGTGCTCATGTACGAAGGTAAAAGGATTGTCTTGCCAGCAAGATTATGGAGAACAGTACTGGAGTGTCTTCATAACAAAACAGCAGGCCACTTTGGGTATGAAGACACTGAGCCAGTATCTGAGAGATTTTTCTGTCTGGTGTGCCTGCAGATGTTAAGGTCTGGGTCTTCTGTCTTATCTGTCAAGAACTGAAAGAACCAACAAGAAGAGGCAGAATGCCTTTAAGGGAAATTCCGCAAGCTAGTAAGCCCTGGGAATTCATACAGACTGACTTGAAAGGCCCAGTACCAGAAACACTACCTGGAAATCAGTGTTTTCTGGTAGTGTATGACATCTCAAAGTATGTGGTGGTGCAACCACTGAAGAATAAAAGGATTGAGACAGTTATGGATGCACTGATAAAACATGCAGTGCTGCAGTTCAGCCCACCAAGCTGCATTTGCAGCAATCAAGGGAAGAAATTTGAATCATGGTTGTTACACAAGGTTTACCAACAACCCCAGATAACCAAGGTGAGGACCAGTGTTGGCCACCCTTCAAGTAAAAGGGGAGTGGAAAAAGAAAATTCCATCAGTGGTTCTCTGCTTAGAGTTTAGTCAGTGAAGACCAATAAGACTGGAATGCAAAATCAATTTTTCTCTTCTTTGCATATAACGCCAGACAGCACTCAACTATCCATTACTTTCCTTATGAAATTATTCTCAGACTTCACAAACCTATGTTTCTGAGTTCAGGCAGCAAGAAACGGTAAGGTACCCTGCACCTGCACTGGTGGGTGATGTGTCAGAGTCCTATATTAGCCACCCAAGGACGGCATTCCAGCCGGTGGAGGAAGAGAGGAGCTGGAAGTAAGTATGCCAGGCACAAGATGTCAGGATATAGGAAAATGACATGCTGATTCACGAAGAGAAATGTTGTGGCTAGGCAACTGGAAAAAGCAACCTGAAAAAAATCCCAAACTTAGTTCTTTTTGGAGGGGACCTTAAACAGGGATTAAAAAATTAAACAGTTTTTCCTTGCTGATACAAAAAGCAAGGGCTTGCCCCTTTGTAGTGAACTTCTTCACAGATTCATTGAAATGAAGTGGCAGGCAAGCATTGGGGATGCTCAATAACTATCTCTTAGGGATGCAGAGGAAGATTTGGAGCTATCCCAGCAGCCTCCTGTGGCTCGTAATGGGAGACCTGTTGTGGAGAAGTTTTGGGACCTCACCATGCTGCCATCTTCAACAGTCTGTCCACCACAGATAGGCCTGTCCTAGAGGACATGAACTCTGCACTCACTGATAATCTAGATCCAGCTATAGGTCTGGAAGGGGCAGACAAACATGGAAACCTGCGTGGATCACAGATTACCTGGATTCCTAGTAGTTACCATCAAAATTCTTGTTCACCTCATGGCATGGGAAGGAGGGGACTTGTAATGGTCAGCGTAGACAGCACCTCCACCAATAGATGGTGTATAGCCTTATCTTAGTATGAAGTTGTTGGCTTGTATGTCATTAAGTTGTGAACAGACTGGTGGGAGTTAGCAGGAAGTTTAGCCCTGCCTGTGCGTGGTGGAGTTAGTACTTGTACTAATGCGGCTGTGTTTGGCTGCTGACAGGCCCTCAACATTAAGCTGAAGAATTCAAACTGCCAGTTATTTTGATGGCAGGCTATTGCCTCTCCACCTGGCTAATGATGATGCCATTAAATGGCTGGGAACACATTACACATACACCCTTGAGTATTTGTACTGTCCCAGTAAAACAGGGCCAAATTCTCTGCTAGCTTATATTCACTGAAGTCAGTGTGGACACACAGGGGTTCGGTGTCTCTGAAACAAAGCCATTTTTATTTAGGTGCCTAAATATGGATTTAGGAGACTACTTTCAAGCACCAAGGTTTGAAAATTTGGGCCCTGTGCTTTAAGTCTGGTGACTTCTCAATTTGGCTTGCACAACATTCCTCTGAGGACACCATTTTAACTGTAATCCACATAAGAAAGACACCACATCCCTTTATTTAGCTAGACAAACTGTCAATGGTGGTCTGAAGAAAACATGTTCTGTCCTCTAGGATGCTAGCGGATTTTCTTTTTCACCTCACGTACAATTTGCCTACCTGTTGAGTATAAGGTGGAACCTACAGCAGCTGATCTCTCACTTGTGACAATGTGTCCCACATCAAATTTGGGCCAGTCCTTAGGTCTCCTGGAGTTTCTTGTTTTACTCTGATTTTTCTGGAATTTTTGTAACCCTGCCCTTTCATCAACAATTGAGGTAAGAAATTTGTATTTTGAGTAGTTTTCTTATGATGCATCATGTGACCTCACTCCTCCTGAAGCTGTTTTATTTACAATGTGTTCACTCCCTCTCCCAAGACACATATGTCTCTGTACGGTGTGAAACACCAAAACGAGAAGGAAGCTTATTGCCACTGGCCGGTGACTGCTGGAGTAATGGAATGTTTGTCTGACGCATTTTTGCTGCTGTTGTTGTAAGGGGCCTTTAACTATAATTTTGCTAAAAGAGTTTAAACTACATCCTGACTAAGATGAACTGTTACCTCATAAAAAGTCTAAGAAGTAAAAAGCGTTGCCTGATAAAAGGCTCAAATGTATGCCAGAGAACTGGCAAGAGGAGAAAGAGAGACATTGACTTCCAACAGCTTCCAACAGCTGCTGAACACTGAGCTGCTTAAAGCTTCATAGCTCAGAAACACCACTCTTAGGCATGCAGGCTCCAGGGGTTAGCACTAGAAGTGCTAGGAAAAGAAGATGGAAAGTGCTTTCCATATAGCCAAAAAGAACCCAGAACATATAGGGCAGTGATATTTGATTTGTGGCTCTTCAAGCTCCAAGTGGAGTTCTTGCCATCAGACTGATTAAATGAAAGGAGGGGCAGCTGTATTGTTTTCACTCACATTAAACTGGTAGAACCAGGACTCAGGAAAGTACCAGCACCTGCTTTTCGAATGTCACATGCACCACTCCATCTGCCCAGCCCTTTTCTCTAAACATTAAGAGCATTGCTGCCTCAGTTCCAAGCAGTATATGTACCTCCATCCTCTCCTCAAAAGTTGGATCAGGTGGTGGAAGCTGGTGGCAGGGCATTTTCAATGATGGAGGTCCCATCTGAATGCCAACTTCTTCTCATAGGATGGTGAAGAGCAGTTGCGGGGAGGGAGGCAGATCCCAAATGGAGTCATAAGGGGGGATGTGTGAAGGATTAGAGAAACTGCCACCTGGCACAGCAGGGGTTAAAGAAAACCTGTGGACTCAGCTAGGCCTCCCCTATTATACTTGCAGCCAGTGCCAGGCCTGGAGTGGGAGAAAAGGAGGAAGCCTGGCTCAGTTGGGGGTTGTCTGACAAGGAAGCAGGAGCTCTCTGTTTGCCTGCCTGAAGGGACGGATCAGCAACTGGCCAGCCAACACAGCCATGGAGGCAAGTAAGTCTTCCCCTACCAATGAAAGCCTGCAGCTAAGCCCCAGCTGTGTGGTAGCTGAACTAATAGGGTCACACCCCAATCTAAAGAGATTCTAATAAGAAGTAGCCCAGAGAAGGAGGTCTTGAAACCATCCTCCGTCCCACCCCCACCCCTGGACTCCCACAGCAGAGAGATAGACCCATCAAACGCTGTTTAGGAGTTGAACTACATAGGGCCCTGGGGAAGGTTGAGGTCCCCCTCCAACCTTTCTGACCAACAATCTAGCCACTAGGTCAGCTGGCCACTGAGGGTTCTATCACAGTTTGTTATCTAGAGTTCTGGACAGATGTGTTTCCAGAGTTGTGGGGAGAGTAGAGGATTAATGCTGGAGTCAGGATATGTTAAACTGAATAAAAGGGGAAAGGTAAACCCTGTTTTCCAATAGAAAAATGCTGAGTAAACTGGGGAAGGATTTTCTGGTGTTACAATGTGTAGCACAGTCAGGCTAGTTTTTAATTAAAGATCTCTTCAAGGTAGTAGTTTAAATTTAATACAACTGCTGTATTAAAAGCTGATACTTTCTGTTACTTCCACTTTGTTCCTCAAGGCACACCTCCAGACTATTATTTTCTGTCTGAAGATAATGTTTATGTTGCATGAATGAGTAAGGAGTTCAATACAGTATATTGAACTAAACTGAACTAAACTACTAGTAGTTAAGTTATAGTCAAAACGAGCACTGAACGCTGGCAAAGCCATGGACTCATTTAAACCACCCAGTGGTAAAATTAACCTTCTGTTTCCAGTGCCATCCCTTTAACAGCCCTACCCAGAGGAATTCATAGAAGTGCAGAGTCAGCAGATCACAGTCCATCACTATTCCTTTTGCATAATTTTATTTTAAAGACAGCAAGAGCAGATGATGCAATTTACTGGGGGAAACCATTTTACAGTTTCTTTTCAAACTAATTTAGGATGAAAATTAAACCAGTTGAGATTTTTTTTTAAAAAAAATATATTTGATCTGCAACATAATTCCATGGATGTTAATCACCCTTCTGCCTCCATATTGTAAATGGACAGACCAGTTCAAAAATTCCGTATGAAGGAAATCAGCTGGGAACTTACTGTTGAGACTCACACGTTATTTCACATTTCATTAAGATCTAATGATAGATATGAGGAAGAGAACTTAGTCTCATTGTAACACAGATCACATGCACGCTTGGTTTGAAGTCACACTGACAAATGCACTGGAAACCACACTGAAAACCTTTGTTTTCATTCTGAGCACTCTTGTCATGATCACAGAACATAACAGCAAAACTGATTGCCTAAGCCTGCTCTCACTGAAGCCAATACGAACACTGAAAGCAGGAACAGGCCCTAGACATACCAATTTGAGAATCGCTCCTCTCCTGTAAATCAGGCTTTGATCTAATAATCCTGCTTATCTTCTGATCCTGTCAGCTAATAAATAATATCTGATACATGTGACACAGTGAGTCATCCACTTTGTAACACTTGTTTCAATATCATTTGAAATGTTTTTAAATGGTAATGTTGAGGGCATTGTTATTTATTAAAGGGATCAAAGGTGTATTAGGCAATTCACAGAAGATATAGTCCTTGCCTCAAAGAAAGCATGATATGGCCAGATTCTTTTCTGTACCAAGAAGCACTGGATGCACAGAAAACAGGGAGTGGTGGGGTTTGCCAAGCAAACCGTTCTGGCCACCAGATTATCAAACTTCCCCGCCCCCAGTTCCAGCACAAGTTAGTAGTGTGGTCTTCAAAGATCCTTATAGCATTTGAGAATCAGTTAAATGTAAATTGACTCTGCCCTGCTGCCAACATGCGTACTACTGACAACTTCCTGCGGCTGCTACAGAATTTTTATAAATGAAGAAGACCTGAATGTGTTGTGGGTTTTTTTGGGTTTTTTTTACTTTAAAAATATCTGATTGTCCCAAGTTTTTTTGAGGACCCTCTCTCAGAAGTGTTCAGGCTAACTGAACCGGTACTGGTGTCAACCATTGAACAAACTCTTGTTTCCCCCAGTAATAATTGAACATAGGTATTAACAAAACCAAACAAAACTCTGTGACTAAAACTTTATTCCCCTGTTAATAGTTCAGTTTCCATGTTTGTGGTTCTTGTAATGCCATCATTTCACTGCCTCTCCCATCATGGTATAGCCCTCCATGACAGGTATGACCTGAAATACTAGGGTAAAAAAAGAAGCCATTTAAAAAAACAAAACAAAAAAAAAACTACCAACCTTCAATCCAAAAAGGTCATGAGCCACAATTATTTTTCCCTTTGCAGATGACCTTTAATAAATTTGAAGTGTAAATGCTAAACAATAATGAATAGAAATTGACACTGCTCAGATCGTACAGTCGCAAACCCAATATATTAAACAGCAATCTTGATGCAGAAATTTCTGGGTGAGGTTTTATGACCTGTATAATGCACAAGATCAGACTAGATGATCATAATGAACCCTTCTGGCCTTACAATCTATTAATATGGCTATCCTATTTTTAAACTATGTATTTTGTAAAAAGAGGAGCTTGTAGAGATAAAAATAGAAAAAATGTTTGTTTACGTATCAGGTTTGTTTTAACCTAAATTATGTTTCACAAATTTGTCTTTCAGGAACTGGCAACAATTTCACATTTGTTTTGAAAGTTAATACTATAGCATATGCTTCTGTCAGTGACATATCAACAAACTGTATTATATGCTTTTGTTACGCACCACAGCTGAGACCTGATTGAAGCTGTAGCCTTAAGTGACTGTAAACCAAACAATTATTTTTGAGACCTAATGTGCATGCTTCCTAATAATTCATAACATTAAGCTTTCTTTTGGCAGGGCAGCAAAAACTTTCCTGTTTGCTCCAGGCATAAAATAACGTTAAGGAATATTTTATTAAGTGGTCATGGGTGACCAAAATGCAATTTAAAATATTAACAGTATTTGCTCAGCATTGCTTACTTACTGTTAATTGTTTCCAGGATGTTTGTTTGGAAATTTATTAGATTATGCATCACACGCAATACCACTGTAGGCCAAATTCACTGCTGTATTATTTGGCACTACAATTGATTATACTTATTTCAGCACCACTTAAAAATAGCTAGTTCTTTATGGAATCAAGAATAAAGGTGATTTCAATCTATGGTTCTTTCTACCACATGCATCAGCATTAAATGAGTTGCAACAGGAGTTATTTATGATTGTCTGCCTTGCAATTTGTTATGGACACTTTTTTTTACTTCTACAATGAAAGCAAATCAATTTTTTTCTTTCATTCTTTCTTTCAATGTAAAAGTGAATTTAATCTTTGGTATAAGGATCAGATTTAACATCTCTGGAAAATTATCTATACACAGCTAATGACTAAGCAAGCTTCCTTATGATCCAGCAACAACGTGTCTCAAAGATGACCTGAAAGTACCTCTTTTTCTTCTTCTTTCTTGCCACTTCTGCATTCAGGTTTGGCAACTTTTATAATTTTTCTTCAAAACTTATGATTATATGCCTGGCTGTCGTACTAATTAATCTCTCTAAGGCCTGCTGATATCTGGTCTATGTACCAAGTCCTTGGCCTCCCCTTGGATTGTCTTCCATCCACCTGAAAGTACCATTTTAGAGATTTATTTATTTATTTTATTGCTGTAGCACCCTGAGGCCTCAATCAGGGATCAGGTTCCTTTTGTGCTAGATATTGTACAAATACAGATGAAGAGAGAGAGACCCATTTATTTTACATGGAAGGGTATGTGAGGGATAGAGATGCATTTGCAAATGTCTTCAGCTGTAAACAAATCTTGTGCCACATAGATTATTCTTTTGTGGCAGAAAGTGTTTTATCCACCAGAAAAGCAGGAATTTCTCTGCAGTGCCTAGGGTACCCAGACAGCAAGTGTGAAAAATCAGGATGGGGTTGGGGGGCCAATAGGAGCCAATATAAGAAAAAGATCCCAAAATTGGGACTGTCCCTATAAAATCAGGACATCTGGTCATCCTGGCAGTGCCACAGCCTTGTCTTGTCAGGTTAAGAGACTGCAGAAGTAAAGGAGCACATAATTTTAATAAGCGTTATTTTTAGCGTTGGTTCTGTTCTGACAGGAGGAACAGTTCTTCACCTCTCTGGGAGGAAATGGAATGTTTAGGTATAGTTAGTATAGTTGTAGCAAAATAAACTGTTGAGGTTCTTTTCTGGGGGAAAAAAGTGCTGGTTTTAGTTCTGCTACTTCTATTTTTTCAGAAAATTTTGCTTATCAACATAACCCAAACCAGACTATAAACTTTTGTGGGTAAAAAACCTACTTTTTCAGCTGCATGGAGTGAAAATTACTGATACAGGCATCAATATATATTGGCACATGAGGAGCCACAAAAACAAAAACAAAATCTTAATGAAGAGCATGTGCCAATATGTATTGATGCTTGTATCTGTAATTTTCACTCCAAGCATCTGAAGAAGTGGGTTTTTTAATCACAAAAGTTCATGCCCAAATAAATCTGTTAGTCTTTATGGTGCCATCTGACTCCTTGTTGTTTTTGTGGATACAGACTAACACAACTATCCCTCTGATAATTATATTAGTAGCCTATTATAAACATTGATTAACCAAGATATCTTCAAAAGCAAACGAAGAGATGTCCACATAGCTTAAGTTCTAGCTTTGTCTCACCCTTTTTACTAGAAACCACATCCTAACTGGAATTTTATACACTATACAGAGACATCTAGTGGCTAAATGATGTATTGCAAATAAACATCTTTACTCTGAGAGACAAGGCGGGTGAGGTAATATATTTTATTGAACTAACTGCTGTTGGTTAGAGAGATAAGCTTACAAGCTCTTTCAGCAACAGAAGTTGGTCCAGTAAAGATATTACCTCACCCACCATGTGTCTAATATCTTAGGACTGACACGGCTACAACAGCACTGCATATATATAATTACTCCCTCAGAGTAGAGTGTGCAATCGTGGAGGAATAAAAATAATAAAGTGTGCTCTAACACTCACTGGTTGGCATGCTGGTCCTTGGGGCCACAGCCAGTCCCAGGATAAAGAAGTCACAAATGTCTCCTTTGCCGCACATGCCACACCAAACCACCCCCAGCGGTACCCAGGTTGGGCAGATCTATGAATCTAGGCCATAACTTTCAGAGGTCTGGCCAGAAATACTTTTCATATTAACAAAAATTAACCAAAAATTTTCCAAGAAGTTTGAGTCACTTTTTATTCAAAACCCAGTTTCCTCAACCATACATAATATATAGTCTGACATAATCTGAAACTTTGAATTGTATTAATCATTTGTATCCTGACACTCTGTTACCATGAGCTAATGACATGAGGTTTCCAGTTTTATATAAATGATAGATTTTATTCATACAAAACCAGATTTTTTAATTATGATAGAAAGAACAACGACTTGTCTGTGGTTAGCTTAAATGTCACCTCTGTACAGTATTAGGAGAGTTTACTTTCTCTGTCAAAACACCTCACAACTATATAGACAATTTACTAATGTGATTTGCATAACTTTTCAGAATATGCAAGATGAATTAAATATGTATTATTCATGATAATCTGTTTCAGAAATATTACTCTCAAATAATGTTCTTCTGTTGAGGAAAGGTGGAGGAGTTGCATTGTATGGAAGAGAGCAGTATGATTCCTCAGAGCTCCAGTATAAAACTGGAGAAAAGCCTGTTGAGAGTCTTTGGCTTATGTTTAGAGGCAAGAGCAACAAGAGTGATGTTGTGGTGGGCTATAGACCACTGGATCAGAAGGATGAGATAGAGGAGGCTTTCTTCGGACAATTAACTGAAGTTTCCACATCACAGGCCCTGGTTCTAATGAGGGACTTGATTTCAATCACCTGACATTTGCTGGGAGAGCAGTATAGCAGTGCAGAAACAATCCAGGAAGTTTTTGGAGAATTTGGGGGACAACTTATTGGTATGAGTGCTGGAGGAACCAATTAAGTGCCGTGCTCCTCTTGACCTGCTGCTTACAAACAGGGAAGAATTGGTAGTGGAAGTAAAAGTGTCTGACAACCTACCCAGCAGTGACCATGAGATGGTTGAGTTCAGGATCCTGACAAAAGGAAGAAAGGAGAGTAGCAAAATACGGACCCTGAACTTCAGAAAAGCAGACTTAGGGCTGGTCTTCACTAGCGCGGGGGATCAACTGTAGATACGTAATTTCAGCTACATTAATAACGTAGCTGAAATCGGCGTATCTACAGCCGACTTACCTGCCGTCCTCACGGCGGCAGCGGTCGGTGGCGCGCTCCCCCGTCGACTCCAGCTTGAGCCTTTTGGCGAGCTGGAGTTATGGAGTCAACAGAGGCGCCGCTGGCAATCGATTTATCGCATCTTGACGAGACGCGATAAATTGATCACCATAAGATCGATCTCTCCCGGCTCTAGTGAAGACAAGCCCTTGGACTCCCTTAGGGAACTGATGTGCAGGATCCCCTGGGAGGCTAATATGAGCGGGAAAGGGGTCCAGGAGAGCTGGCTGTATTTTAAAGAAGCCTTATTGAGGGTGCAGGAACAAACCATCCCAAAGTGCAGAAAGAATAGCAGGTGACCAGCTAGGCTTAACAGTGAAATCTTTGGTGAGCTTAAACTCAAAAAGGAAGCTTAGAAGAAGTGGAAATTTGGACAAATGACTAAGGAGGAGTATAAAAATATTGCTAGGAGGGGTGTAATCAGGCAGGCCAAGGCACAATTGGAGTTGCAGCTAGCAAGGGATGTGAAGGGTAATAAGAAGGGTTTCTACAGGTATGTTATCAACAAGTAGAAGGTCTGGGAACATGTGAGACCCTTAGTGAATGGGGGAGGCAACATAGTGACAGATGATGTGGAAAAAGCCGAAGTACTCAATGCTTTTTTTGTCTCACTCTTCACAGACAAGGTCAGCTCCCAGACTGCTGCACTGGGCAACAGAGTATGGGGAGGAAGTGAGCAGCCCTCAATGTCAAATATAGTGCCCATATTTTAAAAAGGGAAGAAAAAGAACCTGGGAAACTACAGGTCAGTCAGCCTCACCTCAGTCCCTGGAAAAATCATGGAGCAGGTCCTTAAGGAATCCATTTTGAGTACTTGGAGGACAGAAAGGTGATCAGGAACAGTCAACATGGTTTCACCAGGGGCAAATCATGCCTGACCAAACTGATAGCCTTCTATGATGAGATAACTGGCTCTGTGGATATGCGGAAAGCTGTGGATGTGATATATCTTGACTTCAGCAAAGCTTTTAATATGGTCTCCCACAATATTCTTGCCAGCAAGTTAAAGAAGTATGGATTGGATAAATGGACTATAAAATGAATAGAAAGCTGGATAGATTGTCTGGCTCAGTGGGTAATGATCAATGGCTCAATGTCTAGCTGGCAGCCGCTGTCAAGCAAAGTGCTCCAGGGGTCGGTCCTGGGGCCAGTTTTGTTCAAATCTTTATTAATGATTTAGGTGATGGGATGGATTGCACTCTCAGCAAGTTCGCAGATGACACTAACCTGAGGGAGAAATAGATATGCTGGAGGGTAGAGATAGGGTCCAGAGTGACCTAGACAAATTGAAGGATTGGGCCAAAGAAATATGATGAGGTTCAACAAGAACAAGTATAGAGTCCTTGCAAGAATCCAATGAACCGCTACAGGCTGGGGACCAACTGGCTAAGCAGCAGTTCTGCAGAAAAGGACCTGGGGATTACAATGGACGAGAAGCTGGATACGAGTCAGCAATGTGTCCTTGTTGCCAAGAAGGCCAATGGCATATTGGGTTGTATCAGTAGGAGCATTGCCCACAGATTGAGGGAGGTGAGTATTCCCTTCTATTCAGCACTGGTTAGGCCATATCTGGAGTATTGGGTCCAGTTTTGGTCCCCCCACTACAGAAGGGATGTGGACAAATTAGAGAGTCCAGTGGAGGGCAATGAAAATGGTTAGGGGGCTGAGGAGCATGCCTTACAAGGAGAGGCTGAGGGAACTGGAGTTATTTAGTCTGCAGAAGAGAAGAGTGAGGGGGGATTTGATAGCAGCTTTCAACTACCTGAAACGGGGTGCCAAAGAGGATAGAGCTCGGCTGTGGCACATGACAGAACAAGAAGCAGTAGTCTCAGGTTGCAGTGGGGGAGGTCTAGGTTGGATATTAAGAAACACTGTTTCACTAGGAGGGTGGTGAAGCACTGAAATGAGTTACTAGGGAGGTGATGGAATCTCCTTCCTTAGAGGTTTTTAAGACCCAGCTTGACAAAGCCCTGGGTGGAATGATTTAGTTGGGTTGGTCAGCTTTGAGGAGGGGGCTGGACTAGATGACTTCCTGGATCTCTTCCAGGCCTAATATTCTATGCTACTGTCATATTCACTTTCAATACCAATTCACCTGTAGAGAAGTTTAATACTCAGAAGCAGTGTAAATGATTTAATGGGATTGTTTAAAAAATCTAATCATGGAGCAGGTCCTTAAGGAATCCATTTTGAGTACTTGGAGGACAGAAAGGTGATCAGGAACAGTCAACATGGTTTCACCCTTACACTGCAAAAACAGAAATTCTGTAAAATAGATTATTGCATCAGGTACATCTAGCCATCCCATAAATTTATCATGACAGTACAAATCAGCCCATAAAAAGTATGGTATAAAAGTGGACAAATCACAGTTTATTTGGGGTCACAGATTTGAATGTGACACACAAATATTGAATTCCATCATTGTTCTAGGTACTGTACAGACATACAAGATAACAATTCTTATCGCAAACAGATTAATGTTTATTTCAGAGATAAAGAAAACAGGTCAGATACATAATATAGCATCTGACGGTACAAAGCTTGAGAAGATGGAGATATATTGCATTGTTAAAATGTTTTATAGTGGAATAATTTTTGTGTCAGAAGGAATTTGAAAAAGAAGAGGCAGGTTAGTTAATGCATAAGAAGAGGCAGGCAGATCCAAGTGCAAAAATGTATGCAGATGAGTAAAGAAGGAAGACACTGATTGTGCCCTGTCATCTCTCAAAGAGCAGAAACTTTGCAATTTCCAGATCCTCCCTGCTCACAAGGGAGCAGGCAGGAAACTTGGAAGGGTACATGAGGGATAGAGATGCATGTGCAAGTGTCTTCAACTGTAAACAAATCTTATGCCACATGGATTATTCTTTTGTGGCAGAAGGTGCTTCACCCAGCAGAAAAGCTGGAATTCCCTACAGTGCCGCAGCCTTATCTTGTCAGGTTGAGAGACTCTAGAAGTAAGGAAACAGCTAATCCTAACCCTAATTTGAATAAGTGTTATTTTTAAGGGTAGGTTCTGTTCTGACAGGAGAAACAGGCTGCCATTTTATCTTTTCCTAGAATACAAACCCAGAGATTTGAGGATGAATGTTAGTTCTTTGTTCCTGGACATGAGCAAGAGAGTGAAACCCAGGAGAATAAGAGGTAGGAATATTCAGTCAGAAGCAGTTCAGAATTCTAATTGGTGAAGAAATGTGAGTTGGAAAGAACCAGGAAAATATGACAGAAAAGTATATGCTAATATTCTTCTGAAAGAAAACCGTGAACTCACTTTGATGGTATCTACAACCCTTTTTATTATTTTCCCTGCTAAGAGATTCAATATGACCATATTTGTATTCTTTTTTTATTCATTGTACAACTAACATTTGTGCAAACAATTCTTTGCACAAAAATCTTATGGAATAGGCTGCATTTGTGTATGCATGGGTATTCTTGAATGAATGAGCTTATTTATATGTGGATTAGTGTATTTACATTGGATATTCACATCGATATGTATTTGCCTGGTACTCTGATATAAACATGCAATTAACTGATGGAAATGTGACATGAAAAAATTGCATCTAAAGTCATCTGATTTACACATTTCTCTTTTCCTCAGTCAAGAAGGAATCCAGCCCTTTTAAAATATGGAATCTGTAAAACATAAATGTAGTATTCATTGTGTGCAGGGAGGAGAGGAACAATGTGTTAAATGTCCTAATATTCCCAGTGCTTGCTTATCTCTTGCTATGTCTCCCTCCCTAATGATTTGTTCAAGCACCGCTCCTCTTTACAGAGATTATAGAGATTAGATCATCCAATCAAGAAAAAATAATATATCTTATGATTTAGCTAACTGATCACAAAGATTGAATGCCAAATTCCAAGTACTCAAAGAAACTCTCTCTAAGATGCAAACACTCCTGGTCCCAAATATGTTACAGTAACTAATTTGTCAAAGAATTATGAACAAACAAATGTATAAAATACATTATCAGACTGTGGAATTTGAACAGAAAATTAGTACAACATTTCCTTTGAGGATCCCATGTGTCTTTTCATAAGAGCATACGATCAGCTGTATGGGTTCAGACCAAAGGTCCATCCCAGCCCTGTGGCCAGTGCCAGGTGCTTTAGAAGGAATGAACAAATCAGGTAATCATCAAGTGATCCATCCTGTCACCCATTCCCAGCTTCTGGCAAACCCAGAGGGTTGGCATCCCTGCCCATCCTGTCTAATAGCCATTGATTGACCTATCCTCCATGAACTTGTCTAGTTTTTTTTAACTATTATAGTCTTTGCCTTCGCATCATCATCATCTGTGTCATATCCGTGTCTATCATTTAAAATGTATGATCTTTGAGGCAGGAATTATTATTATTTGCATGTCATACAGCACCAGGCATATCACCCACCCTTAATAAATAAAATACAATAATAATACGAGCTGGACAGTTAGTAAGTCTTCATTGCCAAGAATGTATAATATATAGCAGAGGTGGGCAAACTACGGCCCACAGGCCACATCTGGCCCACAGGACCGTCCTGCCCGACTCTCGAGCTTCCAGCAAAGGATGCTAGCCTCTGGCCCCTCCCCTGCTGTCCCTCCTCCCCCGCAGCCATGCCACCACGTGGGTAGCACAGCTGGCTCCATCTGGGCAGCGTAGTTTCTAGTCCTGTTGTTCTGAGTGGCATGGTAAGGGGGTGGGGGCGGCAGGGATGGGGTTTGATAAGGGGTAGGGGATCCCGAGGTGCAGTCAGGAGACAGGGAGAAGAGGGTGGTGGAGGTTCGGGGGAGGTCAGGAGATGGGGAACAGGGCGGCTTGGATAGGGTGTGGGAATCCCAGGGAGCTTGTCATGGGTAGGGGTGTGGATAGGGATTGGGGCAGTCTGGGGAAAGGGAGCAGGGGGTGGGGTTCTGGGTGGAGCTGTCAGGGGATGAGGGTCTGAATAGGGGTCGGGGGCAGTCAGGGGAGAGGGAGCAGGGGGGATTGAGTAGGGGTTGAGGTCCTGGGGGGACAGTTTGGGTTGGGGGTCCTGGAGAAGGCTGTCAGGGAACAAGGAGCAGGGAGGGTTAGATGGGTCAGAGGTTCTGAGGGGAGCAGTCAGGAGGCAGGAAGTAGGAGTGGGAGGTTGGGGGTGAGAACCAGGCTGTTTGGGGGAGGCACAGCCTTCCCTACCCAGCCCTCTATACAGTTTTTTTACCTCGATGTGGCCTTCGGGCCAAAAAGTTTGCCCACTTCTGGTATATAGGCACAGGTGTAATCTATTTGTCTAATCCAGGTGTTTAGAACACATTTATCAGTGTGGTACTTTATTATTCATATTTATTAGTTCTGTTACAATAGCACTTAGGCGCCTCAGTCATGGACAAGGACTTCACTGTGCTAGGTGCTGTACAAAGAGAGAACAAAAAGATGGTTCCTGCTGTAAACATCTTACAATTTAAGTAGAAAACTGGTGTCTAGACAGCTAACACAGTACAAGATAAACATACATAGAATATAGTGTGGACTCTAGAAGAGGGATATTATCTAATTCTGTTTATTCCTATCATCTAATGATTCACATGCTAGGTGGATTTTTAGAAATCTCTATGTTCTATTTAAATCTTGTATGTTTCCATTCTGAATTTGGACTAACAGCTGATTCTACCCATATGGGCTAAATAGAAATCCTCCTGAATAGTTGTATGCTTCTGATAATTAAACTAGGCAATTACTCAGAATTTTAGCAGTCCTAATGAGACTATCTTTAAGATATATTTGTGGCTGAGTTTGGAAGAGTTCTTGCTGACTTCTGAGGTGTCAGACTTCTCAGGATATCTTTTTGCTCTTCCTTGAAGTTCCTAGACTTAACCTTGCAAGTAAGGATCTTTACCAACAAGAAATTATCAAACATACTTCATCCTATTTACTGAGATGTATTCACAAAAATATTTTCCCCAGAGAGATGCTGGAGCAGGGGAATCCTACTGCACCTAATCATTAACATGTTTTTAACATATCATTTTGGATTTCTTCATGGTTCCTATATTATTTCACTGCAGCAAATTATAAACAGCAAATACAATGTACAGTACTTTTAGAAACAAATGTATGCCTTTAAAGTGCAAAATTGTGTAATCTTACCAACTTCAGGAAAACAAAATCCCTTCTAAGACCACTTTTCATTGCCTGCCACATAGCTTTATACACAAAGATAGGATTAGAGAATTCTTTGTACTCAGAGCAAGCCTATCACAGACTTCTGCTATCTATTAGTTAAAGCTGAACATCTGCATTGTAATTAACTGGCTAATGTGCAAGTGTATCACTGCTTTCTACTGGATAGCATCACAACTTCTCAACAGTGTGTCATGGGCTCTATGCTGTTAGCAGCTTACTGATGTTCTCTTTCAGTTCAGTGGTAGAGGCCTGTGATTTTGGAGAAGAAAAATCTGAGTTTTTGTCCAACTTCTGACACGAAATTCCAAGTGCGCAAGATCTGTAGAATTATTCATTTATTTATTCATTTATTTATTATAAATGCCATTTCTGCAGTGAAATGCAGCAATTATTTAGTATTCACAGCAAAGCTACACAACGGAAGAATAAATAATAAACAAACAGGAAAGAAATAATACTTGATCCATTTGGAACTAAAGAGATAAAGGTAGGTAGAATGTAATTGCTCATACTATGATTTAACTGAAATACTGATATTAATGCCACTGCTCTTGCTAAAACTGTCATGGGATCATTAATGACACCATGTGTTCAGGTCTTTGGTTTCACAGCTTGTCTAAAGCACCAGGAAACACCATGCTGGGGCACTGATTCAGTTCTTTCACACATGGAAGTGTGCCACCTATTGAATCAACAGACCTACTTTCTTTAGACTCTTAGTGGTCCTTGAAGGTCTCCCATCCAAGTAACCAGTCTTGACCCTGCATTGCTTCCAAAAGCTGAATAGATCACAACATATGGTGGTCCCTAAATAAGCTGAGCTGCAAGAAAACAACTGGAAGTCTGAAGAATCACTGTATGGGTTCCACTTCGCATCATGGCAGACCTAGAGGTTTGGTATATTAAGTACATGCTACTATTTATTATTCTTCAATATGCTTTTAAGTGAGCTATGTTGTACATGCTGGTATTGATTATTATACAATATTACCTGAATTGTGGAGTCCACACTTTTAACATATAAAGAGGCTGAAAAAATATTTTGGTATTATGGAAAATCCTGGCCAAATTTATAATAATTCACCAATTTCCTGGCCACAAATCAAGGGCCCTGATAGTTATCAAGGACTGATATCTGCCTTTAGGAACCAAATGTTAAGTATATTTGTCTTTATATTAAGAATTTAAAATGCTGTCAACAAAAAGTGGGTAGTTAATGCACATATTTAGCAATGCCCTGATCCATTGCTCATTGGCGTCAATGGAAGGGCTCCCAATTAGGGAGAGAGTTGGTTCAGTCCCAAAGATTCCAGCTGTGGAACGACTCATATACATGCTTAACTTTATGCATTGTGAATAGTACCCAATGAACACTGAAGTCAAGAGGCCTATTCACAGTGTGTAAAGTTAAGCACATGCGTAAGTCATTGCACATTTGGGGCCTGAGTTAGGAAGGCCCCCTCATCCAGTCCATAGCACTTTATCTGAAAATTAAATTAACTTCTCTTTACAGGCAAAAGAATCCTAATCTGTGTTGCAAAAGGATAAAAAAATGAAAAAAGTTAATGAGCAACTCACTTACCATTTTAGAGACCTTTGAGAATTTTGATTATTATGTTTATATTTTGATTACTGTGAACAAACTTTTTTGTTACTCACAGCCAATAGAGTAGAAATGTGTAATTTCCCACAACATATAATCTGGGACTTGAGTCATTACAATCTGCCCCCATGGAAATACATTTTCCTATTGAAAATATACTATTTGGGAGTCTCTTTACATAAATGCTCAGGAGATGGCTCTTCTCTGAAACACCATTAGCTTCAAAGGAAATTGTAACTTAATTGAGTCCCAATGAGCCTGCTTGTCACTATGCATTCAAATTTTCATTTCTAAGTCCCACTTTTGTTCTTTCTAGCACAGTATTGCTGGGTCATTGGGAAGGGGGGAGTCCTATATTTCAAAAGGTAAAATAATTAAAATGTTAAAAGCAAAACATTGAAATAGAAAGACTATTTGCATGAGCTCCTATAGCCCAGCTATGGCTTGGCAGCTTGAACAATATATTTCATTTTCCTGCACCCAGCTATTCCTGATCAGTGGAGCTTTGAAAATCCACAGAGAGCTTCTAATCTCTTCATGTGATCATTTTCCTGCTGACTCCTTAAACTCCTGGCCTTTAGAAAAGTAATGGCACTTTTTGGGGCCCTGAGACGCCTCATACAGTCTCACTTCAAGAAATGTATTTTCCCTCTCTTCCTAATCTTTTCAGCCACCCAGAAAAATTCCATATCCTGGACCAAACCCCAAAATTCTGGTGAAGGTTACAGTTCACGACACTCACCTGGTTCTCATTGAAAAGTCTTAGTTGGCTAATGCTTCCTAATGCTTCCCATCAGGGGAGAACAAGCAGTGGAAGGGAGAAAGGGTGGATCAGTGGAAAGGACGGGGGAGAGGAAGAGAATGGGGGAAAAAGTACTTTGTTTTCTTTTACTGCAGTTATTTAATCTCCTGCATCAGGACAGCCCTGAACTTTTGGGGCAATTTGGATCCAAATCTGGCTTTGAATTTTGCACCTTAGGCTCAATTCTCTTGCGAATGCTTTGCCCCCCTTCCATATTGCACATGATTCGTGGTTCTTCTTTTTTTTGTATATAAACAGAAGGCGAATAGCACTTTTTATTGTTCAGCATTGCCTGAAAAGCAGGACGGTGCCAGTGTGAAGGATCATGAGGTAAACAGCTGTTATGCTTTTTCAACATGGAAAACAGGGATGACATGCTGGCTGCTTTTCACCCAAGGCACAACACCATTGTCCAAGTGATAACTAACAGGAGGGTGGCTACAGCTTGTCAGTAGGCTTTGCCCACTCAGCCCAAGCTCAGGATAAGCCACTGCTTATACATCAGTCAAGTGAGACTTCATTGTTCTATAAACCACATCTCTGTTTTTAATTAATAACTTGGAAATGACAGCCACAGTACCGGATTAGTATGCTGGCTGTACATACATAAATACTAGTTATAAAATGTCCAGAACTAATAGAAAATAAGATTAGAAATGACTTTTAGCTACAAGGCTTCCCTCAGGTAAAGTAAGACAAAATGTAAGACTTTAGTTTAGTGGATTTAATTAGTTTGTTTCTGCCATTTGGCTAATATTTATTATTTATTCGTTTCAGTTTTATAGATGTTTAATGGCTTTCCAAACAGTATAAACATTCCAAACCAAGAAAATTCCATTTTGCATCACTCCATTATTTTTTGTCTCCCAAGCTTCTTATATAATCTTATTAAAAATGTCTATAATTATTATTTATTCTTATTGCAATAATGTCTAAAAAGCCCAATCAAATATTAGTTTCTCTTGGGATGGGAACTGTATACAGATAGTAAGGATATGGCCCCTACCCCAAGGGATAAAAATGGGATAAAGCATATTAAAATAAATTATTCTGTACTGGGAGGAGTAGTTTAGCATGTTCATGACAGCAAAATAGTTGTTTGGTTTAAACTCATCATCACAAAGCCAAGAATTACAACTGGGAGAATCGCCAAAGGTGCCGGTTCTGTAAATTTTTCCCTGCAGCTCTTGTTAAAAAGGGGACTTTCAGAACAAGATCTATCTTGAGTTGTAGTGATTGTTGTCATCATGAAGGTGGTGCTGATGTTGGAGCACCCTCTCTTTGCTTTCATTCCTAGGTTGTGCGCATTATGGCCACTCTTATTGCCTCTTCATTCTCTTCTCTTCCCATCTTCCTTGTGGTTCTCCAGTTCTACTGATTCCCTACTCATTTTGTCTTCCATTTTTCCCACCAGTGCCTCATCTACTCTTGTGAAATACAATTGTCAGTTGGAAACAAGAGAGCTTACAACTAAAGCATACAACCTTTTTTGAGCAAGAGTCTTCAGTGGGATAAATCTTCACCAGAGTAATTGTACCTTAATCTTCATCAGAGTTTTAATTCAGGTTATGGAATGTTTCATTCTCTCCAGTGTATTCAGATAACCCATCCAGGAATTCTTTTGACAGTAATTAATAAATTACTTAAGATATTACTGAGGAGACTTGAAGCAAAATTATGGGATTTAATAATAGATATATTTCCCATCTTATACATCATAAAATTGTCATTGTAATGGCAAGAATTGTCATGTCAATACTATCATGCAAGACTTATGTATATAGAACATTAAAATATTATAGACATTACAGAACTTGTGGAGTTCCTGAGAAAAATCATAAGCTGATTATAATAGGTCTCTAATTTCATCACATTGATTTTGTGCAGGGGAGGGTTTCATTGTCAAGCCTGAACAATCCCTGCTCAGACTCATCACTGAATGCCAATATGAAACCAGTCCTCTGCCAGACCATCTTATTTTTTCATAATTAAATTGCATTATCTGTGTCCTGTAATTTTCACTAGAATACTTGGTAGACCTCCAAATAAGAAATATGAGTTTGACCTGTATAACTAGCACTTTATCTTTGATTGACTTTATAGATGCCCACTCATCCCCCAGTTTATAAGCATAATAAAACTGGTATCCTTCCAAAAGGTGCCATTCTTTAATTTCAACATAACATAGAGAAGAGGTCACTAGAATGTCAGCATATTGAAACAGTTATGCTCTACCAAAGTGATCTGATGGAATAAATATTTCTTATTTCACCCGACAGCAAAAAGGAAATGTCATCCAATGCAAAAATATGGAGAAGAATTCAATCCTATCTCTTTACTAGTTTAAATTATGAAAGTACAGATAATTTAATCCAGTTTAGGATTTATCTTGATCTGTAAATATGTAACTGGGGAACGAATTTAGGTCATTAGGTGATCCAAGTCACATTGTTTTTGTTTTAGCTACATAACATTTCACTGATTGACCATGAATCTGTGCTTCATTAAGATCAGGTTGTAGAACATGTGATTTCTTCCAGTAATGGTGTATCATTTGCCAGCAACCAAAGAAACATTATGCATGAAGGAGAAGGGAGAAGGGACTGAAGTTGAACCCATCAGAAACAACCCTTCTGTTCTGAACTAAGGCGGACGTAATCCAGTGTAACAAGGCAATCTGCTTTCTGTTCATGGGGACTTTAACAATGAATTATTGATGTGCTTTTGTTAATCATTCTGAGCTTTTTAGGTGACAGGAGAGTATGATATACATTGTCATATGCCATAGTCAGGTAAAATAACAATATTGTAATACATTCCTCTGAGGATGCTACCAAAGAGCAAATGAGAAATTAATATGTAGCTGTAAAGTATGCTAATGTGTCTCATGCAGCAGTTACTAGACAGAAGATGAAAGTACTGAGATCTGCAAAGACACTAATTTTCACAGGTCATGTTAATAATTGTTTCTTCGTGTCACAGCATTATGACTTTCTAAAGATTCGAGGCTATTCTTGTACTAAGATTTTGTTCCATCTCCCTAAAGCTACTAGTTACATAAAAAAATTCTTGTTCTTTTTTTCCTCTCAGCTTCAAATGACAAATTTCCACTTCATATCTTTTCCTTTAGCTTGTCCCAATGTATACCAGCCTTATAAATATTAAAGGAATTCTGTCAAGACTGGTCAGCCTAAAATTAGACCTACCAACTTTGGTTTGCTTTGCAAGATGGCCCATTATCCCACTGCTCTGCCTATCTACTCTGTTCTTGTGAGTAAATAAGATAGTGGAATTTACAAGAATCCTCTTCTTGCAGCAGGATTCTTGTACATTTCAATTTATTGCCTGATCACTAAACAGAACATAATGTGAAAGGTTGCTCCATGTCGTCCAGGGTGAAGATCTGGAGAAGAATTCAATTTCTTTACTATTTTAAGCTACTGAAGTAAAGATAATTTAATCCAGTTTGGGTTTTTCTCCATCTGTAAATATGTAACTGAGGAAAGAATTTAGGTCATAAGGTGATCTGCATCACAGATTGGAACAGAATGACAGAGTGAAGGGGGTCAATGTGGTCTGCATGTGCCAGTGACTGCAGAGTAACATAATGCTCAGGTATAATGACTGTTAGTCCCAGAACACTCCCATATTTTCAACACACACACTCCTATCCCTGTCCCCCTGTGCATTTAATCCATCACCTCATCTCCAGCTCCTATCTCTGACCCTCTTTGCTCCTATCCTCTTACCCCCTGACTCCTGTTTTTTTCTGTTCCAACAACCTTTCTCCAATATGGGTCTTATCTCTGTTTCCCCTCTCTACTCCTCACCCCTTTGCATCTGAGTCAGGCTGAATCCTCCTCCTCCTCACTGCCTGCGCCCCAGTATAGCCAAATGCCACTTGGTGAAAGTCTCTAAATGGTGCCCCAAAATCTCCAAACTCCAGAGAGCCTGTATTATCAGAGTATAGCCAGCAGGGTGACAATTTTCTATTGGTGGATATGGTCACAGGGTTTTGTGGATATAGTCATCCTGTGTTTTGTTCAAAGCTTGCACTATAAGCAAGACTAAGGAAAGAGGAGTGCTGGGAGATGCAGGGGGCTGGGTGCTTGGTGCTTGTGACAGGTGGGGGATGCAGGAGGCTGAATATCTTGGGGGATGAAAGATGCTCAGTGCCTAGGAGAGGTGACGCATGCAGGAGGCACATGGGACCACATGCTCCCCCCTGCACCCCTCCCCCTGACTTCTGCCAGGGTTTATAGGCCCTGCTCTCAACACAGCTACATACCATAAGAACCTTTAAATTGTGCCTCTCCCCACCACTATCAATAGTTACACATCATCTCTGATGCCTTGTCCAAGGACAATGCAGCCATTAAACACTGCTGTAATGTCTAGTGCCTTGGGGGATGCAGGGAGTTGGGGAAATGGTGGGGTATGGAGGTGGGTTGTGGGTACTGTCTGTCTGGGAAATGTAGGGTGACCGGAGGTAGTGGGTGCCTGTCTGTGGCAGGGGGAATGTGCTGGAAGTGGGGGCAGTGTCTGGACAGAGGGTGGGTGCTGTGGTGCTCCCAGTTCATTCTCACCTCCTCCCCAGTGTACACCTGTGTTGGGGTGAATACCAGGTACCCTGCCACAGGGGCACAGCCAGAAGTTTCCTAAGGAAGGGAAATGAGAGAGCATGCATATATAAGGGGATCACCACATTCACATTGTCATGGCCTCTCCTCTGTTCTCTCCCTTCCTCTTCCCTCCCACTTGAAAGATTGGGACTGGCCAGGATCTCTCCCCCCACTTCACTCTCTTCCCATGAAAAAGACTCCAACAGGCTAGGACCTTTCCCCTCTCCTCACCACTACGCTCCCACTGGACAAACTGTGACAAGCCAGGACCTTTCCCCCCATTTCACTTCCCTCCTGGCAGACAGACCCCAACAGCCCAAGAGTCACTCCATCTGTGACCGGGATGGAGGTCTGGGTTTCCCAGGACCCCTCATTGCACCGCAGCCTGTGTGCATCCACTTCTTCCTGTTGAACCCAGCGAGATCATTTCCACCCAGAGGCTCTGTCCTCTTCACCTCCACTTCCGGTGCACCAATGGGTATGGCTATGCTGTGGCTGCCCAGTGCTGCTGCCTACAGATATACGAGGGCCCAGCCTGACCCCTCCTCCCATTCCCGCCACCAAATCTGGTGCCCCTGAAGTGCACATGTGCAGGCACCTGAACTCCAAGCAAGCCTCCTGAACTGCCATCAGTTCATCTAGATATTTGCCTAGATTTACAACAGACTACATAAAAAGCATTACCAAAGTCAGTATTTCATACAGACAAATATTTGTTTATACTGCACTGTATACTATATTCTGAAATGTAAGTACAATATTTATATTCCAGTTGATTTATTTTATAATTATATAGTAAACATTAGAAAGTAAGCAATTATTCAGTTACAGTGTGCTGTGACACTTTTGTGGTTTTATGTCTGATTTTGTAAGTGTTTTAAGTGAGGTGAAACTTGGAGATACGTAAGACAAACCAGACTCCGAATGGAGTGCAGTCATCTGGAGAGGTTGAGAGCCACTGGCTTAGAGTTACAGCAGTCTGTGTACTCCCTCTAGCATTGTCATTCTGTCTGACCTTTACACCACTTACCGAAGGGAACAGGAGAATTCCTTCCCTCCTTCCACTCACTGAGACCCTGACTAAGGGTCCAGGTGGACTCAAACCCAGAATAATTTTATTAGAGCAGCTCATAAAATGGCTCCAAATTTTCATGATCATTTTTTGTGTAAAGTTTGACCCAATTTTTCACTGAAGTTTTCCAGAGCTTTGCTGTTCTAAATTTGTTTGTATAATACTCTTCTCTTTTGCTGCTCTTTTCTGGAAGACATTTATAGTCCAATTGATTTATTTTATAATTATATGGTAAAAATTAGAAAATAAGCAATTGTTCAGTAATAGTTGGATACGAGTCTAACTTGATGGGGACAACGTTACACTGTCCACGTTAGACAGAGGCCAGGCTACACCAATTAGCCACCTGGAGGAAAAGGTCGTAAGGGCCATGGCTGCTATTTTTGGCTGCAGGATTGGGTCTCAACAATCCAACCATACTGGTGTCAGGCAGAGCCAATGAAAACCTATAAAATAGCCTTTTCATAGCTCAACTTTCTAGCATGTCTATCATATCAGGTCTTCCCAGAGGGGAAAGCAAGTGCTGCCTCAATGTAATAAGCTATGAGTCTTCTCACCCAAACATTATAAAGTTCTTACTTCCAGCTCTCCATGGCTATGGGATATCAGACTTAAACTGTGATCATCTAGGTTTAGCAAAGTTGTCACGGGTGTTGCCCATACTGGTATTGCAGGAGGTGTGAGATTAGGGGAACTCCAAATTTGGGGGAGAAGGAATACACGCTGCTCCAAAAGGTAATGGCTGTTTGAAGCCTTTCAGGAAGCAGGGTTATTAGAATAAGTCCTGGGGGGAAGAATGATTAATGGCAGAGGGCATGTGAGGAGCATAATTCATTTACCACATGGCTGTACAATTTATCACATAGATATCACCTCCTATATATTGTGTGTTTGTGTCTGTGGATAGATAGATAGATATGGTGTGAGGGCAAAAGAGTAAGATAAAAAGAAATAACAAACAAAAACATCTACTTTAAATGCTAAGGTTATTTGTTTAAGTGGAGGGTTTTTTTGTTGTTGTTTGGTTTTGATTTTTGTGTGTTTTGTTTTGTTTGGTTTTTTTTTTAATTCCTTCCATTTCTCTCTCAGAATAATAATCCTATCCCTCTAAAAAGATCATGGGACCATTTATGACCACAGGGAATGAGAACCTTAGTTACAGATCTCATAGAAAGATGGCACCTCCCTTAGAAAAGTACAACTTAATATCATGCCATGGCACTGGAACAGTACTGACTTTGAGTTAAGAATAGTTATTCCATCACACAGCACTTTGTCCATGACATCGTTAGTAATGGCTCTTAGTATTTGGCCAGGATTGTATGTTTCACATGTAACCTTTCTGTCAGATGGAGTGGGCAGCAACCAGTGCTGGGTTCAATATCTAGGGGTTCCTTTTCAACAATCCAGCAATTCAAAAATAACAATTGTTGTTCCTTTTCAACAATACAACACAGAACTGACTCAAACACCTTAGGCTTAGGCTTAGACTTAGGCAGTACTTCCCCTCTCACAAATATAGAGTTTGAGTGTAGAAAAGAAAGTTTTTTGAAAGGAGGAAAGCCACCTGGCATTAATTTGGGAAAATGCCACCAGCAGGATTCAACCATGAGCAAAACACCCACCCCAAAGTATGTTAGACAGTGTCTTTTGCCCCAGGTTTTTTAATTCAACAACAAAAAGTTTCTTTAACATGCCCCTCTCTTCTCCCTCCACCACATCCCACTCACAGTGGTTATCCTTGGTAAGTGAAGACCCAGAGTTTAGAGGTACATCAGTGTGAATTCACCTCCCACCTCAGGGGGTGGGGGAGAGAGAAAGCACCTTGCCCTCCCTGATGGACCATGGTGGAGAGGTGTGCGTGGGCTAAAGACCATCAGGGCTATATTGTCTAGAGCTTTTACACTCCTGGTAGGGTCTCTCTTGATGAGCAGGTCTGAGGTGAGGCCCCTGACTAACTATGGTCCAAACTTCAAAAGACCCTAGTGGTGGATTGGGTGCATATAGAGGACCTTCTAGAACTCTGCAGCCATGAAGGTGGATGAGGGCTGCAGCAGGAGGGAGGCCCATGGTTATCTTGGATCTCCTTGCCACTGGATCAGGGTTTTCCTCCTGTCAAGTTTTGTATGGTTACCGCCTGCACACCAGTTTTCCCAAGTTAAAAGATTTCACGCGCAGGCCTCTGCCAAAGGATTCACATCTGCACAAAGTCCTGTGGTGGTGGACAAGTGGTGGGGAAGACAGGAGCAGTGATTTCTGGGAGTCTTTATTCACAAATCTACATGCAGGTGGCAGCCATGTGATGGTCATTTTTGTTTGGTTGAAGGGAGACATGCATTTTGGCAGCAGCGACTGTGACTGAACAGGCCTTTTCAGGGTCCCCTCTGCTCACCCCAAATGGGGAGGAAGCTAGAAACAGGCTGACTCACACTCTTCCAACTGTATGGCTGTGTCTAGTGGGATCACTCAACTCTGTGGCCAAAATAAGAGATATAAGACAATGAATTTTGCCACCTGGAATGTCCACACCTTTATGGACTCTCAGCGCAGTGAACGCCCAAAAAGAAGAGCTTCCATAATAGCCTGAGAACAGGCAAGACTCAGCATTGACATTGCAGCTCTTAGTGAGACCCACGAGGCCAATGAGGGACAATTAAAAGAGGATGGAGGCAGCTACACCTTCTTTTGGAAAGGAAAGCCACCTGAACGGATTGGCTTTGCCATCAAAAACAAAATCCTCAGTCAGCTTTTGGAACTCTCTCACAAGACCCAGGGCAGAGGGTCTGTTCCACCCTGCATTTTGCTGTGGCACTGGGAGTTCCTCTCCCAGACCTGAAGAAGTGCTCTGTGTGGGTCGAAAGCTTGTCTCTCTCACCAACAGAAGTTGGTCTAATAAAAAACAGGACCTCACCCACTTTGTCTCTTTATTATGTTCAAAGAGTCAGAAGAAGACCACAGACTTTGTGAAATATTCCAGGATTTAAAAGTAATATGGGCATTAGAAAACATATTAAAATCCATGCCGCTTCTTAATACATTATTTACATGTCAGGAGAGATGGAATGTGTAACACATAAGCTTTCCCATCCACTGTTAGTACCAAATACCATGAGCCTAAATCCTGTTTACACAAAGGCCTCTTTATATCACTCTGGCAGTGTAAGGGGTGTCTTAAAATTACATTTACACTTGCTTTCAGGCCTCTTTACGCTGCCTTAGGTTCAGTATGTATCAAAATATCTAAGATCAAGTAAAATCCCTATCAGGGAAAAGAGGACTAAATACTATATTGTACTTAAAGAATAAATGATTCTGTCAACTGCAAGTCTATGTCAGATATACTATAATATATATGGCTGGCTGTGAGCATGTCAACATTCATCATTTCCCAGTGTATTTCAGTGATGGTGACTTTATGAAGTCCAGCAGCAATGCTATGAATATTCTTCAAAGTCAGGGGAAGGCACATTCATTGAAAGACGTACTGTGTTTCATGTGAAACACCCACAATACTTCTGAATAATGTCACCAAATCAGTAATAAGTCTGCCACTGCTGTACATGTATTAGACCCATTTATCATTATTTGAATTCCAACTGTGTTCAGTCCAAAGTATTATTTTGGCCAAGCTCATGTTATTTTCTTCATGTACCAGCAAGTGCAAAAGTAAGATAAGCAATGATGGCGTTTCTATGTATTTTCTTGTAAAACGAGCCCCTTTGGGGGTCTGTTTTTCCACTTCACTATAGTATTCACAGGAACTCTGAAAACAAAAAGTGGGTTCCTTTTAACAAAGATATGAATTGTCAAATGATCACTAAATCTACATGAAAGCCATATTGCAAAATAAAATGATTCACTATATGGCTTGGCTTATAATTTAGGAAATTATGACCAGAAATCATTATTGTAGCTGTTTGGCAGATGTGAAGAGGGAGGAACATGGACCTGGAAGACAGAAGGACTGGTCTATTCTTGGTTCTGCCACCTACCTCCTGCGTGACCTTGAGTGAGACACTTAGGGCCTTCTCAAACACGTTGAGCACCCATAGCTCTCAATAACTTCAATTATAATTCTAGCTGCTTAGCACATCCTAACATCCAGTCCTTACTCACTCTGGGCTTCAGTTTTCCCATCTCTGCCTTGGGATTAGAACTGGTCAAATAACTTGCTCAATTGATTATTTTTCCGTTATTCATCCTGTGTACACAGTAGGGTTAATATTTCATTAATATGTATTTTTATATGGACAATACCACATTTTTGAATAAAATAGTTATGATTTATTCCATTATTCCTTAATGGGGTTACTGATATGCAACTATCCTCAAAGGATGTTGTTGAGGCTAAATTTGCTAAAGGTTGGCTAGTGAGGCACTACAGAAGTGTTAGATTCACCTAGCTACCTTGGAGGTCTGCCCACAATCTGTCAACCTCCCGGCTCAGAACCAGGAAGAATCAGACTTTGCCCAACTGGTGGGTTTTACGAAGTGCTGGGATTGCAGTCTCTGTGAATATCTGCTGTCTTTGTATTCTTTTAAACCAACATATATTGTGTTTACTTAAACTAATGATACCTTCAATTTTAAACTTATTTTCAATGCAATCAGTCATGCTACTGTTCATGTCTTCCATTTAGCATCCTAAATTGCCTCTCACAAATACCCATTGTATTGTGCTTCTGAATGTGTAAACATACATAAAGGAATCACTTCATCCAGCACAGAAAATAAACCCCCTATGGGATTGCTCTGATATACACCAAGCTGTAGAGATGCCCCAGCCATGTACCCTTCCAGACACACTCCTTACACTATAACTTGTGCTGAGAAGTGGGGTAGAAGCCATTTTGTCAGCTCTTCATCACCTTGGAATTTTCACCAGCTGGTACTGCAACTTCTTTGCCAAGAATCTAACCCATTTTCTCAGGTGTCACTTGAGCATCTGCATACAGAGTACTTATTATGTTGTCAATTAAATTACTAGATTACGAATGTGTCTTCTCCCACTTCCAGAAGATTGCTGCAGTTTCCATTATCTTTATTTGTAAAAATCTTAAAATATGGAATAATATTTTCAACACCAAAAAACATTTCACTGCCTAAACACAGACTTAGTCATCTCAGCAGTTGATATAAGCATCTCCAGAGGAAAGTGGAATTAATAAATGTAATTAATATTTGTGAGGCAATATACACAGAGATATGCAACAGTGAACTTATTAATTTATTTCCTAATAATTATTTAAGAATATTCATCTGTTTGCTAAGACATGTTAATGAGTTGAATACAATGTTTCTACTGTATGATTGGCTGAAAAATGGCTACTGCCTCCAAACTATTACTCCTCAGTTCCTACCCTTGTCATGTTTTTAACTGCAACTTGTTCATATTATCACTGGTGAGAGTCATTAGCTAGGTTACCCCATATTTTATTCCATGACTCTCTAGTTCCTATGAGACATAACATTAAGATTGTTTTGGTATATTTCAGTTTTGCATGGCTTGGGTCCTTCTTTGCAAATCCTGTGATTGCTTTTCAGGATAGTCTTATAGTATCTACTCTTCCAGTTGCATTCAGCAGGTGCAAAAACATTCATTTTCAGCTCACTCAAGCTGTAGAACTTTCTTCTAAAAGATGTAAGCTTGTTAGCTCTATAGAGAATTTTAAGCTAGATCAAAAAACTTGGGATAGTTTCAGAAATGGACCAATACTCTAAGAGCACATTTTAATTGTATTTTTCAGTATAGTTCTTTAAGTTATTTTGCCTTTCCATTTCTTGACTACTAAGCCCACTATTGAGTACCAAAATATGAATGCTGTTTCTTTTTGCTTTTTGGCCTCTTGCTTTGTGTTGCCGTTTTACTCACTGCCAGGGGTAAGGACCTAGAACAGGGATGGGCAAACCACAGCCCACAGGCCGATTCCCACCCATCAGATGCTTTTATCTGTCCCTCAAGCTTCTGCCAGGGAGCGGGGTTAGGGGCTTGTCCTGCTCTACTCACCATTCCCTTGATGAGCATCATCTTCCAGCACGCAGAGCCACACTGCGTAGGTGCAACTTCACCACACTGTTTCTGGAATTGGAATTTCCCCTTATGCGGCAGTCCCCCAATGCAGCATCACACCCAATCCCCTCCTGGCCTCCTATGGCCCCACCCTCAAGAGCCTCAAAACCACACAGGGGCCACCACCTATTCCCAGCTAAGATGCCTCTGCCCATGACAGTGCCAAGTACTGCCACCTTGGTGTTACTGCTGTCAGGGCCCCTAGGAGTGCCCAGTATTGCTCCTGTAGAGCACCCCCCTGTGCCACACCTCATAAGTCTCCCCCCCGCCCCCTCCCAACCTCAGTAATATCCCTTATAGAGTCCCCTTCCACCGCCTGGCATTCATGGCCCACCGTACAGTTTTTATACACAGATGCAGCCCTCGGTCCAAAAAGTTTGTCCACCCCAATCTAGAGCTAGCTTGCTTACCTAACAGCTTGACTCCCAGGCAGTCTAATGAGCACAGCTGGGCCCCAGCTGAGCCACCTGATTGGCTAAACTTCCAAATTGGCTGAAGGGATCAGGAAACCTGCCCACCACCAGCAGCTGAAAGCATTCACCTTCTGCTGTGTTAGATTGTGCTTCAGCCCTGGCCTAGTCGCACTCCTGCCTTAGATGCAGTCCTGCTCTGACTTCCCTAACTTCGGGTAACCTATTTCTGATCTTCAGCTCCAGTTCCTGGCTCTAGCCTCTGGATCTGACTATCTATTTTGTTTCCCTGTTCCGTATGCCTGCTCTGACCATTAGGAAAGACTGCCCATGTCCCAGTCCCTTAACACTTCCATTGGGTCAGTTAACTTTGTTTTGAGGAATATTGACCCAAACTAAAACCACTTTCAAGGGCTTGGTGTAGACAGATAAGAATTAAATTTGGAGAAATTGACTAAATGGGTTAATCCCACCTCACCACCAGTTCTGCTACCAATAGTCTCCCTTTTCATATAGATTACCTCTAACTCCCTGCTACAAGCATTATATTTCATTGCTCTGACTAGTCTGTTAAATTTGTTTATACCTTCAGGACTTATGATGTTGTCTCACGCTCTGGGTCAAATTCAGGCTTGTTTAAGTGAATGCAACTCCCATGGAAATCTCTGGCTCAAATTCACTACTGATGTAAATGATGACATAGTTACAAGTCAAGTTGGCAAACTGGTGCAAATGGTGAAATAGTGCAATTAGCATAACTGATGTGTTTGTACGCTAAAATGCGGTTTTTCTGGCAGCCATTATAAGTAATCTTCCTTCATAAAACTTTCTAGTATTACAAGATCCCTATCCTTTTACATATTCTCTTTAACTGTATATCATTATGCAGGATTGTGTTCACTAACACAAAACAGCCACAGTTATATAATGGTTTTGTAGAGTAAAAATAAAACAAGAGGCAAGAAAACTATTTGCAGATAAAGTGTCATTAATTTTCTCATCCATACAGCAGAAAATGACATTAATAGCAAGTAGAAAATAAGGTAACAGTGGTGTAATAAATGTAAGCCACACTGGTTATGTTGAGTTTTTCATACGTACTGTAAGTTTTGTGAATTTCAGGCATGAATGGAATGCTATGCTTGGTTAATTGGGACTTCAACTGGCCAGAAGCCAATATGGGCCATGGGGATTCAAAGCTAATAACTCTACAGACCCTTCTATGTTCGGCAGTACTTAATTTCTGGTTTTAGAAATGATCAAAATATTTTGAGACAGCAATGGAGTGTTCTAGTCTTCTCTTGACATTTAAAGTTCACTCCATGCTTTTGTGCCAAGTATTTATTCCATTTCCAAATTCTTTATTCTTCATGCCAAAAAATTTATAGGCTCCATTAAAATTAAGAGAACCTCTCTCGAAAAGTCTGGAAATTTTTAGGGTTTTAGACTACTATAAGACAGAAAAACAAGTGTAAAGTCTAGTATTTATCAGAGTTGTTAACTGACATCCAAAATGAGTTTTCTAGCTAATTTCTTTAAGATTATACATAAATCAAAACAGATTTTAATTTTTATTTTCTGCATATATGTTAACATGGGTGTAAAAGCTACTGTTGGTTAAATATACAGCACTCAATAATTATTAAAAGCTAAGTATTTTAACCCTAAAAAGTAAACAAAGCTATTCTTTATTTAATTTCCAATATATAGAGCTAGAAATAGAAAATAGAATAATAGATTCTATCAATGAAAACTTTAGCTTTGTTAATTACAAGTATACAAATTTCTGTCAAAGAATATTCGTAATCTTACACTGGCCCTAATTTTAATCCACAATCCAAAAATCAGTGTTATCTGTCTATAACAAAGTCCTTTATGACTTCTCTATATCTGTTACAGATGCTCCCCAAGTTATGCAAGCATTCCAGAACGACTTGTGTAACTCGGATTTTGCACAAGGCAGAAACATATCTCCGACCATTACGCAAAACAAAAAAAAAAACCTTGCTATTTCTAGTTTACAAAACTTTTTCGATAAGCTCAAAATCGCGTAACTCAGAGAGTGTCTGTATATTATTGCTTATTGATTTATATTCTTGTAAATAGCTGAAATAGTTCAGACTGATTCCAATAGTTTTGTTTAGGGATAGATCAGAAGGGGGCTGGGAGGGAGATGAGAGAGGGGTTTGGGGTATTTCACACAGATACATATATGTAAAGAAGTAAAACATCAGCAGTTGAAGGAAACCTCATGTGACAATTCATGAGTTCAGAAGGTACATTGTGGATGGAGAGAGAATTGCAGGATTGTAAAGTGCTGGCAAGGGAAAAATAAAGTGCAGAATCTTTTGTTGCCACTACATAAGCAGTATTTGTTCTGGGGATAAAGGATTTCTGCCTCCTGGTCATCATCCAGCCCTTCCCTTGTGTACACTTCATGGGTTATTTGGGCAAAACATTAAGCTGTGTATTTGTATTATGTTGCTTATATTAATATTGCTTGCTACAAAATATTCATGAAATCTGCAAAGCACAACCGCAGTATGGGCCAAATCCTACTGCTCAAGTAAATGCAGTGGATGGCCCTGATGCAGTGCAACCAATATAGCTTTTCTGCATGAAGGCAGGATTCTACACCACTTTGCTCCCTGTGGAGAACAACTCCATTAATGTTCTGGGCAATCTAGATGTAAGGTAGGGCTTAGGGACAGTCTTGGGAGTAATGGAGTGCATGATCTGCATGGTTGTGAATCAGCCGACCAAATATCCCTATGACTGAGAGATGCAATGATGACAAGCTAGAGTAGCTGCACAAGTACTTGAGAAATGATACCTCAGATGCACCAGGAGCACAGTCTCCACCCGCCAGCCTCCTCCACAGCACACAGCTGGTGTATAACTGGGAGCTGGCCCTTTATTGGCTCATTCAGACTGTTATATGGTGATGCTGATATCCCTACCTTTTCCTGCACAGTACTGTTTTTACAGAATTTCTAAATCTTACACTTCTGATATCAAAATGTAGCATGATAATATAATTAAAAATCTGTAGGTGGTAGAGGGGTTCCACAGATGGAGCACAAATCAATGCATAATTTCCTGATGCTAGCTACATTTCTCTTCTTTTTTTTTTCCTTGAAGAAATTGGGAAGATGGACAAAATGATTAAATCTCCTCTGCTGCCCAGGAGGCGACAAGAGGATACAATGACATAGGACAAATAGGCACTAAAACTGTAAGGTACAGACAGTGCAGTGTCTAAACTGTGCATGGCAATGGCACAGAAAAAGACAACAGGATTAACTCTATCCTCTGTTCACTGAATCCTCTAATCCTTTCAACCATGAGGATTATTAGTTTGATAGCTAAATGTTCAGCGAGTTCTGCTATTATTGCTGCTTTATTTTACAGAAAAAGATAAAACATGAGCTCTCTGGCTATAGCTGGAAGGCAGCATCTTGAAGCAAAAAGTTTTAAAGAGAAATCAGTTCACACCAGCTGTGTTTCAAAATCTTTTGTGTATTAATGTGTGGTAAAAGATGCAATCTCAGGAAATACATAGTTAAACCTTGAGGAAACCTGATACCCATAATAAATCTTAAGGTATATAGAATGAAGTCTTAAGCCTAGAGTAAAATAGTAAACATCTCACTGAATCACTTATGTTACCAAAAAAAATAATAATTAAGTACAACAAACAAAATGGCTTTGAAATTAAAGACTTTAGAAAGGTAATAAATTTAAGGCTTTTTTAAAAACTGAACTAGAATTCAATGTATCAGAGTTAGAGGCTAAATGTATCTGAACTATAGTTTCTGCCAGGAGAGGAGGTTACTTCTCCTTATAATAACTGAGGTTCTTTGAAACGTGTAGTCTATCTGCCTTCTACTATCTGTATGTATGCACTCTATGTGCCTGGAGTTGGAGAATTCTTGCAAGCAGTGTCCATTGGTCCATACACATGCCCTTGCTTTCTTCGTACTTCCAGTCAAAGAAACAAAGGGCAGAGAAGACCACCTCTCAAGTTCCTTGTATACTGTGAATCCAGCAAAGATCCAAAGCAGAGAGGAAAGGTCTCCAAGTGCTAGTCCCTGTGCATATTGTACTGCAGATGATTGATAAGCAACACTCAAATAGAAAGAGTATTTGAGGATGCAGATGGCAGAGCCATTTGGAGAACCGCTATCCTAAAGTAAGTGTCAGCTGAGGAGTTCTGCATTAAAGCATATTGTCTCGTGAACTGATGGAACTCTATGTAGCTGCTCGGCAAATGTCAAGTAAGGGTATTTCCAGAAACAATGCCTCCGAATTTGCTTGTGCTCTTGTAGGGGAGAAAGATGCAACAACTTGTAACAGAACAGGATACAGCCCAAGATCCACCTGGATATCCTGTGGGAGGATATAGTTTGACCTCAGATTCATATCACTTGGCTGAATAGCATTTCCTAGTAGATTCTTTCCTGCTGTTAAGGATGGTTTGGGCAGCTTCAGAGCAGGAATTTTCTAATGCTGATGCCCATCCAAAAACTAAGCCATGAGATGAAGTGCTGCAGGGTTGGGGAGCTTGGTCTTGCCCTTTTTCCTGAGTCAAGAGATTCAGGAAAGGCCTGGGTGGAGGCTGGAGGATGAGATGACCATTGTAGGATATTTGTGAACCAAAAAGGGCAGCTCCTGCAATGCTTCTGACTACTAAACCATATGCCAGAAGAGGACTCCAAAGCAGAATGAGTGTTCCAGGAAGACTGCTTATATGCCACTGATCAGCCAAGCAGCCACAAAAAGGGGATCTGAGGAGCAGGTTCAAAACTATCTGTAATTAACCAGCACATGCACAACTAAGGCCCTGCTATCAGAAGCTATCATGAAAAACTGAGAAGCGTGAAGAAAATAACAAGTTTTTACAGTGCCATCGGGGTTTTTCTCTTACAGGTGCTCCAGCAAGCTTATCCCAGCCTGCCTAGCTCAGTATCTCTCTCTCTCTCTCTCTCAAAATTTGTACATATGCAATACAGAGGTAGCTAGCATCTGCTGTAGAGGGAGAAGATAATTCGCAGTCATAAATATTGTTAGCCACATATCTCTTGCTTAGTGAGAGGTTGTCTACCTCTTGCAGCTATCCACATGCAAATATCCACATGATTTCAATGTGAGTTCTCTGCAAAGGTATATGCAGAATCAGGACCCAAGGTGTAATGTGAAAACAAAAGACACAAGACCAATGGCGCCCAGACTATTAACTTCTGTTTTGGTGGGTACCCACAAGTTCACCTTTTCAGGCAGGTGCAGTAAAAATACAGAGGAAGATACAGATCCTGCCCTGAAGAGCTTACATTCCAAGAATTTTTTACCCTACCTCCCCCCACCCCATCCCACCCGACTTGTTTGGGACATCCATCTTCTAGGTCATGGTTTTTAGATGGTAAGTTCTTTTGGGCAGGAACTGTTTTATGTTTGTTCAGCACCTTGCATAACAAGTACCAACCTGACTGGCTTCTAGGTCATGACTTTCAATGAGACCTATACTTCTAACATTGTCTACAGTATTGTTGTAGCTATATTGGTCCCAAATCTTTTTCACCAATAGAAGTTGGTCCAATAAAATATTACCTCACCTACTTTCCTTCTTGTACTCGTAAATCGTTTAGGAGTTTTTCTAAAAATTCACTTAATTGTATTTGATGGCTCCAGGAGCTCTTGCTAGGGGCAGGGAACATTGCTCCAGAGAGTCCTGAGCATTTTATTAAAAGTATCAAAGTGGGTGTCAGCTGATGTTCTGTATCACAGGCTAGTCACAAAACTTTCTGGGAACATTGCTAGTCAAATGGTGATTCCCAAGCAAAGAGCACAGATGTCAGCCTGACAAAATCATTGCCGTGTGAAAAACATTTCACAGCCTTAAACTTCACCAATACAAGACCCTTCAAATATGTTCCTGGGCAACAGCTATTTCTCTTCATATGCTTCTAGACTTAAAAATGTTTTGTAAAATGTCTTTGGATCATTTCAGTTTGCCTGGTGAACCATATTTGAGGGCTGAGTTAATCCATCTGAATCCTTCTGCTCGTTCCAACTGCTGTTTAACATTTTGATCTGACAGTTTAATGCTGTTTCACCACAATATATATGTTCCCACTGAAAACAAACATTCTTCATATTAGCAGTACAGGCAACTTCAAGGGACGAGGTTATCATGAGATAATTACACCCCAGGGGATTACAGGCACATATATCATGATATAACCTTATCTCTATTGTGCTTTATTGAATAGTTACAAGCATGCCACAGCCAACTATAAATACACATATGCTTTTCAACTGTTGGCTAACACTTGACTAATGGTAAAAGCTTGTAACTTTTACCACTTTTCCCGCAACATCTAAACAAGTCTTAATCTTAACATTAAACTTGAATTTGAAGTATGAGACAGTGACCTAAATGTGGCATTTCACAAGAAGAAACAGGAGCTGAACTTAGCCTTTCTTTTTAGCCACTATATGCAATATTCATTGAAACACTATTCTTCTCCCATTGAAGTCAATGGGAGTTTTGCCATTAGTATTATTGAGCCATTTTGTCATTAGAATTATTGCCATTGAGCATGTCTGTAAATCCCACTAGATAGTCATAGAATCTATCAAGTTGGAAAGGATCACTACAGGCTCACATAAGATATCATAGAAGGGGTACGTCAAAGTCATTCATAGAACCACAGGTTTAGAAGGGACCGCAAAGGTCATCTAGTCCAGTGCCCTGCCAAGATACAGGATGTGTTGTGTCTAAACCATCCAGGACAGATGGCTCCCTAACCTCTTTTTGAAAACCTCCAGTGAAGGAGATTCCATTACTTCCTTGGGCAGTTTATTCCATTGTCCTACTGCTTTTACAGATAGGAATTTTCTCCTGAGATTAAATCTAAATCTTCTGTGCTATAATTTGAACCCATTGCCTCTTGTCCTGCCCTCTGTGGCAAGAGAACAATTTTTCCTCCATCTTTTATTATGGCAGCCTTTCAAGTATATGAAGTCCACTATCATGTTCCCCTTGCTTTAATCTCCTCTTTTCAAAATTAAACATGCCCAATTCCTTCAACCTTTGCTCAGATGGCTTGTGGTCCATGGAGCTATATAGATTTACACCATCTGAGGATCTGACTCAGAATCTCTAAATAATTCCGATTAGTTTCAAATGTAGTCTTAAGTCTACAACCGAACTTGCCTTCTTTTTACACTGTGTGATTTGGTGAGGTTATACATCACTGAGAACTGAACAAACAACAGGTAAAAATATTCTGTGAATACTCATTCAAATTTGAAAGCAATTTGATTTGACCAGATTCATAACCCTTTCATCTTCACTCTCCAGCAATATTTGCACGACTGAGCTTTCCTGCCACAGATACTTCAAAAAGTTAAAATTTTAATCTTCAGTGCTCCAATACTCACCAAAAGCAAATTTCAAATGATCTATTTTAATAAATTCATTCTGCTTTGGTTGATTATGTAATTATAATAAAATAGGAAAAATAATTCTAAATCATCCCCACTTCTACCTCTTCTAATGTGTCTGATCTATGCATCTGTCTTTAGATTATAAATTCTTCAGGGACACTACAGTCTTTTTTGTATTCATTATACATAACTGAGTACATGGTCAGCTGTAAATAAATTAGTAATAATAAATCCAGTGAAAGACTAGCATCACTAACCAACACAGTTCAACTTTTGAAATTTGAATATCCTGATAAACTGTTCATAATCTATTCATGTAGAGGGATAAATGTAATGAGGAAATTCACAAATGATATTGAATAATGAATAAATCTTAGACTGATGAAACCAAAGAGAAGCAGAAAGATGAATACAAGTGTGAGGAATTGTTTGCTGAGCTGTGTGTTTTTTTCCCTAATATTAAATCCAAACATTTCCTGATTCAATATAGTACTTGCTCTATTCACATCTAGTAGTAAAAATAATCAGTTTCTCCATGACCACATTATAGCATGACTTAAGATAGCTGCAGGCTATTGAGTCTCAGCATTTGGCTCCAGAGCCTTATATAGCTCTTCAGGGTACTATTCCGGGCTCTTGTGGAGTCCCTGACACAGATGCACAGCAAAGCTCTCGCATGCTCTACGATCGGGGTTCTCAAACTGGGGATCAGGACCCCTCAGGGGGTCATGAGGTTATTATATGGGGGGTTGTGAGCCTGCAGCCTCCACCCCCAACCCCACTTTACCTCCAGCATTTATAATGTTGTTAAGTATATTAAAAAGTGTTTTTAATTTATTAGTTGTGGGCGGTCGCACTCAGAGGCTTGCTATGTGAAAGGGGTCATCAGTACAAAAGTTTGAGAATTGCTGCTCTTTGATATGCATGAAGCAGCACAAGGAGCAAGAAGAAGACAAACTAGAAGCACTATCCTTTTAGACTGCCAGGTTTGAGGGAGGGTGCGAAGAGAAACATTCCTGTTCCTACAAACCAGGAAGAGAGAAGGACAAAAAAAACCCCACCCATCTTCTCACAGAGGCCAGAAAGGTAAAAAAAGAGAGGAGGAGGTCTTTGGTCAAACAGATTAATAATAATATATGCCTATCTCATAGAACTGGAAAGATCTTGAAAGGTCATTGAGTGCAGCCTCCTGCCTACACTAGCAGGACCAAGTACTGTCCCCTGACAGATGTTTTGCCCCAGATCCCTAAATGGCCCCCTCAAGGAGTGAGCTCATAACCCTAAGTTTAGCAGGCTAATGCTCAAACCACTGAGCTATCCACCCTCCCCAAACAAAAAAAGCCTCAGAACAACTGTAACATAATGTCCTCAGTCTTTGCATCACTATGATGTATCAATACATGGTAGCCCAATTAAGTGTCACTATGATTATCACAAGAAACAATGGGAAATTAGTCTGATGAAAGTCTGAGTAAAGATTAAAGACTTGAGCCCATTGGGTCTAATTATAAACAAATGAGTCTCCTTCTGTGCTTGTGCAAATATAGAGAGCCCTGCAAAACTACAGATCCACTTTATATCCACATCTGCAGATCATGTTTGCGGATCGGATGCAGATACATTTGTATCCACACAGGGCTCTAGAAATACATGCACTAGAACATATGCAAGAACAGGTGATATGCTTTGTATATGGAAAATCTATTTGCATGCATACACCCATAACCCGCACATGGTGATTTTATTGCTTGAACTGTGTGCAGCTGTTTGAACATGCAACCTTGCAGGCACGCACAAAGAGGTTCATTTTGTTCATTTGTGGATATTTACTTTAGTCACTATTGTAGGTTTGTTACGCTATTAAAGAAAAAATGTTAGTATGGGATTTTTTTTCATGACCTCATTGTGGTTACTAGTGAACAATACATTCTCCTCTACTTGCTTATAGACTGAGCACTACTGATTTATAGGTCATTCAGCTTGCCAGGCACCACAGTTAAATTCATCAGGTTGTAAACGCTTCAGTCCTCTTGCTTTCCCTTCTGAAATTGAGACACAGGGTAACCCCAAGAGCTTTGTCTTTTCCCATTTGTTTGGCTGCATCTGACCACCACGAAATCTCAGAAATAATTGACAAGTGACTCTCATGATTATGTGGCTAGTTTCACACATTAGAGGGTAAAGACGTGAGGCACTGCTGGTCTGAAAGCATGTGTGTGTAGGGTGGGATAGGAAACACCTTCCATGCTTTTTATTTTTAAGGGGAAGATTTTTGTAGGGTTAGAGTAATTTACACAGTTGGTTGCTAGAAGCAGCATTAATTTTCTCTCTGCACTGTCCACTCTAGGTAATAGGCAATAGAGGAAGAAACATATCACTGTCCTTTGAAGGAGTAGGCATGGGCCAGAGAGCAGATCTCTGTGCAGATGACTTAGGATCCACAGGGATGGGGATTTCCTTAAGAGAATCCACCATAAAACTCTAGGGTTTGATGGCAGTGATTTCTATTCTCTCTGCAAGGCAACAATCCCTTCCCTTCTGATGGGAACATGCTATGAAAACTTTACAAGGTGAACCTCTTATTGGTTCATGGGTTGTCTTTTCCGTGGATTAGTCCTGCAAGGTGATGATCGTTCTGACCCTGGATCACTCACATAAATCCCAGGAAAGGATTTAAGCATGAATAGTCCCATTGAAGTTAATTGGAAGACTCAGCAGCTTGGACGAATGAGCCCTGTATGATTTGTATTTGTGCACATTGCGATAGTGTCTTGCAACTGAAAACTCTCCTGCTGTACCAGAATGGTCCCTTCTTCCATTTTGGTGCCAGTCCTCCAACGAGAAGAACCAAGATAACTCTGGGCCCTTGTCCCTGCAAATCACCAATTAAATTCACTTGTCCCTATCATCCTGGAGAGGACAGACAGGCTTAATCTAAACTGAACAGAGTTTTGACTGCTTTATCCGGGTGAAGTTACTGCCTCATGCTCTCCAAGGGAATGAAGCTAAGAAGCTTCTACTGGCAATTTCCAGAACAGAGAGAAAACAGAAATAAAAAGGATTGATAGATAATATGTCTGTGGATACTACGAAAAGCACAGTCAGACCAGCCCTGAAAACACATGGATGACTCACCTTGTCCTTCAGATGGTCGGAGTCTCAGGTTTTTTTAAAATCAAATTTTGTCCAGCTTTTCCCTCCAGAGATGTGAGGAGTGTACCTTTGACTCACTGCCACTCATACTTCATAGAGGTATCACAGAGCATGTACCAGACAGTTTGTGATGCCTCATGCCTATGAAAAGAGCTGCCGTGTTGGGTGGGGAGAGAAAGACAAGATATGATTGGCTTCTTCCTAGCTCATCTTTTTAACTGTTGACTATGTGAAGATTTTGCAGAAGGTGGAGGGTGGCTAAAAGGAGGGCACAAGCCATCTCTCTCTTTTTTTGTTTGTTTGTTTGTTTGTTCATTCAGTTACTTTCCTCCTCTTGATGAGTCCACTGTTTCTTTCCAGTGGATCTGAACCTCTTTTCAGTAAAAGAAGGGAGAAATCACATGGGCCACAGACATAAGAATGGCCCTACTGGGTCAGACCAAAGGTCCATCTAGCCCAGTATCCTGTCTTCCAACAGTGGCCAATGCCAGGGGCTTCAGAGGAAATGCACAGAACAGGTAATCATCAAGTGATCCATCCCCTGGCGCTCATTCCCAGCTTCTGGCAAACAGAGGCTAGAAACACCATTCCTGCCCCTCCTAGCTAATAGCCATAGATGGACTTATCCTCCATGAATTTATCTAGTTCTTTTTTGAACCCTGTTATGGTCTAGCCCTTCACAACATCCTCTGTCAAAGAGTTCCATAGGTTGACTGTGTGTTGTGTGAAGAAATACTTCCTTTTATTTGTTTTAAACCTGCTGCCTATTAATTTCATTTGGTGACCCCCTAGTTCTTGTGTTATGAGAAGAAGTAAACAACACTTTATCTACTTTCTCTACACCAGTCATGATTTTATAGACCTCAATCATATCTGCCCTTAACCATCTCTTTTCCAAGCTGAAAATTCCCAGTCTTCTTCATCTCTCCTCATATGGAAGCCGTTCCACACCCCTAATAATTTTTGTTGCCCTTTTCTGAACCCTTTCCAGTTTCCATACATCTTTTTTGAAATGGAGTGACCACATCTGCACACACTATTCAAGATGTGGCGTACTATGGATTTATATAGAGGCAACATGATATTTTCTGTCCTATTAGCTATCCTTTTCTTAATGATTCCCAGCATTCTGTTTGCTTTTTTGACTACTGCTGCAACTATCCACAATGACTCCAAGATCTCTTTCTTGACTTGTAACAGCTAAATTTAGACCCCATCATTTTATATATACAGTTGGGATTATGCTCTCCAATGTCCATTACTTTGCATTTATCAACATTAAATTTCACCTGACATTTTGTTGCTCAATCACACACTTGTGAGAGATCCTTTTGTAGATCTTTGCAGTCTGCCTGGGTCTTAACTATCTTTAGTAATTTTGTATCACACAGCGCACTCTGGAACACGGTCTGACAGTGCATTGCATGAAGATCAACATGACTATAATTAATGTGTTTCTATTTTCTTGCTGATCTAATAATTCCAGTATTGTTTTACTGTTGGCACTGGCTTCATATCAAAACAACTAAACTATCTTTTGAAATCCTGGGGGTGATGTTCAAAGGTACAAAGGGATATCAATGGGAGCTGGGTGACTAACTTGTCTAGGCACTTTTGAAAATCCCATTTTACAATGGGATGAGAAAATGAAAGGAATGCTATTATTTTTAAGCCTGAAAATATACAGTAGGCAGCTTTGGTTGCTTTACTACAGACTGTGATGGTGCCACCAGAGAATCAGTGTTTTTCTTGTACATTCCAACCATTCCTTGCTCTCCATACTGTATAAATAAATGCATAGCACATATCAGAGAAAGCATTATTCAATATTAATATTATTCAATATTAATCAATACCGTGATTACCACTACAAGGTTGAGATATAGGAAAAAATTAAGATGACAAGGTATAAAGCTGTTCTTTGTAATTTTACTAGTCTCCCCTTGTATGAACTGCTGTGCAGGTCAAATTAGTCTGCACTCTCTCACTTCCATTTACTCTCACTGGATTTCAGCATTCTCTCTTCCTTACCCTCAAGTGCCATGCATATTCAATGCAGTCTGTTCTCTGCTCTCACTTTATTCCAACTCTCACGGAGTAGCTCATTCATTATCTGCACCCTTCTCCCTGAGTGCACATTCAATGTTAGCTTCAGTCATTCTACAAATAGCCTGCCCAAGTTCTCCATAACTTCCTGCTTTTATAGCAGGGCAGGGCCTACTCTTGATCCACTCCACGCCTAGGAGTAGGAAAAGAGATTGTGCCTTTCTTCTTCTCTGGTATTCTCAGTGTGCAAGAAGAATGTATCGTTCTAGAAGAATTACTTAATCTGAGAGACCGGTAACAAACTCTGGTAGTAAGTGCCTTTTATTCATCAGAAAAGGTTCTGGCTGAAATGGAAGAACCAGTGGGACCCAAAGTGGTTCTCTTATTTACTTTAGCTTTTCCATTTTGTATTTCAATTAATTTTCCCTCTGAGACAGACTGACAACACAATGATGACTGGTACACTAGTTTTATTTAAATTAAACTTTCTGGGGAGAGGAAAAGCAACAGTATAGATGTAAGGCTAATAAGGCCATAAATATAATTAATATTTTAAAATATTAAGGATTTAATCTGCTGAATGGAATTCACAGAAATCTGCCACTATGAAAAGTCTGAATTATAGATAGGCAAAAACACACATTCTGTTGTAATGTATTGCAGATTTACCTAATTTTACCTTTTAAAGAGCACTCAGTCAACTTAGAAATCACACTCATGTCTGAAATTGATAGCAAATGTCCTCCAGTATCTCCTACAGTTGTTCCAAATTACATCCAAGGCCCTGATCCTGCGAACTGCTGTGTATTCACACAGGGCTCCAGCTCCCTGGGAGCACAGAGCCTGGACTGCATGGAGCAGTTTGCAGGATTGGGACTTGAGATTATTGTAACTGGAATAAGTCGGAGGAAAAAATCTTTTTTCTTTTTCCAGTTTGTTTACCCCAGTGACAGATTCTGCTGCACTGTTTACACTGGTTTCAATGGGATTACTCAAGGAGTAAGGCACAGCTTATTGGGCCAGAACTTCAGCTGGAGTAACTTGTCAGGTGGGTTAATGGAGCTGTGATGAGGTACATCCCGTGGGAGCTGGCCCACTGTGATAAAGACCACAAAATCTGGCTACTTGTGCATGCGGCAGCCTTTTTAGCTTGATTAAGATTTTAGGCACAGCACTTTGAAAACTGCACTACCCCAAGCACACCCTCAGGAAGCATTGTGATTCAGAGACAGAGCTTCCTCCTGGTTTTTGGGGGTAGTAATTTGCTGTTGGCCTATATCAGTAGTAGATTCTTACTCCCCTCACTCTGGTTCAGTTATTCTGGCTAACAAACAAAGTAAAAGCTTTCCTCCATCTACCATTCCTCCATCTACTCCCCACCCACCAGCTCCAAGGAAGGCTAGCATAGCACATCCAGGGGTTCTCTGTGTAAGTACATAACACAATCTAGCACTATCTGTATAGTTAGTTTCCCTGTTTCCCCATACATCTTATTAGGCAGTCAGGTTCAGCAGTTTGATTGTGTGTTTCATAAAGTAACAGTGTTAAGAAAAACATTTTAAAAAATAGGACACTATAACTAACCCCACAAAAATAGGCTGTAGGACTCAGGGGTAGGTCTATTGCCTGAAACAGCTTTAATTTTTCAGTTGACTGTGTCTATTTAATTTCTAACTGCTATAACTTCTACCATATATTTTAAGAAATATGTATTAAACTGGGACAATATATTTTGGAAGATGCATGATGAGCACATTAAAGTTTCAGCAGGGTGCCTTTTGCAGTTCAGTCAAATATGGATTTTTCTATGTTTGTTGCATATTTAGTTCCTTAAAGAACATGCATTTTCAATGTGTTTTTTGTTTTTCCATTCACAAGGGACCCGTGTGAGGATCTAGAGTACATACATGAAACATTCAGGACCAAATGGACCAGAAAGATTGCAACATTAAGGAGAATACCTACATTAAATATTGATGCAGCAATGAGGTAATCTAGTACATAACAGAAATAAACAAAACTAAAAAGGTTGCTTTAAAAATGGAAAAGATGACAGCTAGTGTCACAGACCCGATGAAAATGAAGGGATAGCACAATTTAGGGGCATTCATTATCTCTGTAGTATTATGTGCAGTGGTATTATTATAGACTTTTATATATTTAGGACAATCTCTATATGGATTTTTAATGCAACTATTCATGTTGGTAACTAGTCATCAATGTGAGTTAAGTCTTCTCAGTCTGGACATTAGAATGCTGTTCATGACAGTTGTAAAAAAAAGTTAAAGCTTTCTCTGTGTGTTCTCTACAATGGGAACATTTCATCTTAAAATGTTATAACCAGTCTGTACCGTTTTATAAGCAGCTATTTGCGTTTGTACTAGGATCACTTATATGCCATGTGCCCTCAAGCCAAACAATCACAGATTCTGCCCAATGGGCATGTTCTTCAAATGAACGAGGGGCCAGATTTTCAAGTGCTCAACACCTTTATTCGGGGACAGATTTTCAAAAGAGCTCAGAAAACCAGCAGTTTCCATTTGTGATACTTAGGGACAGATTTTCAAAAGAGAGCCACACCCCAACTGCAGAACTCTTCTGAAAATCTGATCCAGATTGGGAGTGCTGAGCAATCTTGAAAATTCAGCAGCCTATCCTGTCTGTTGATGGTCTACCTCTATTGATTATATGGGGTGGGGAGGAGTTTCCTCTGTGAGACTGTGTCCTAGGCTCATCTGGGTTTTATCTTCAGTTAGCATGTAAGGTTTTTAATTGGTTTGTTCATTTAATGTATTTTCTTTAATTTAGTCTAGCAAATTCAACACCCCATTGCCAAGCCACCTCTATGCTCACTCTGCCGTTGCTTTCCTCACTCTGTCCTGGAGACTCTTGCACTTTGAGATTGATCCTATTTAGAAAAGGACACCGTCTTCCAAAGCCATATAATATTGTTTTCAGGTGATCAAATAGCATAAGGCTTTTATCCTGCAATATGTCTCATTGCAGGATTGGGGCTTAAGTGAGTAGCAGACGCAATCCCTGAAGTCTATATAAAACAAGTCGAAACTCTGTACATTGATCTATCTTCAGAGACTATAAAGCAGAGAAACAACATTGAAATTCTTTGCTACTCCTCCCTTCCTCATTTATTCTGAGTTTTCCAGACTCTCTTTCTAATCTTGGGCCACTCTACAGAGGACTACCAGCCATACCAACCTGTGTAGTGAATTTGTGCCTCGGATCAGTGGGTAAAAATGTAGTGACCTGTATCCTGAATCAGTATGGGATTCCCTCTCTTCCCCCTCCCCCCAAATAAATAGTACATTAAACCACAGCCTCTCCATTATTCATGTGTACATGGATCCTTGAAATTAAATGTGAAAAGTAATACTTCATAAATACATGGCTGTAGCAACAGGAATATGCCAATTACATCCCTTTTCTCTCATAATAGACCCCTGAAACAATTCCTTCATGCTCTGCTGCAGGTGTAGCAATTTCACACTTGTGCAATATTGTTCAAGACTTTTCATGCCTCACCTAATGGTAGCAATTCAGTTCAATGTCTCTGTTGTACTCCATGTTGCAGAGTGTCAGAATGCATTTCACGCAATGTCACTCATGTGCTAATTTGACAAATTATTTCAAATTGAAACAGTGAGATTTCCTTTGAGGATATTTAAACCCAAAGCACAAAATACACATTTGCTTCCCCAAACTCAGGTTGTTAACCTCACAACAAGCATGGGCAATGCCAATCAAGTCAATCAGGGATTCTAGCATGGCTTGACCTACCTTCTGGGAGGCAAATATACCCACAGCAAGCTGTAGACCATCAGAGGACATTCTGACTTTTAGAAATCTGCCAGCTCTGTTCTTTGAAAAGAGATGCCTACTTCAGACTTTGAAACCATAATGCCTAAAAACTGCATATTAACAGTTGGATCACTGTTTTCCTTGCATGTATAATATGGACCTGATCAAAAGCCTGCTAAAGTCAGGGGGAGTCTTTCCGTTGAGTACAATGGATCTTGGATGTGCACTTTGAGTAGACTATGAACATTGTGATGGCCTGAGAGAGAGTCTTTTCCCCATGGTAAAGTGCTGTGTTTAATTTATCATTGTGAATGAACCAACCAGGAGCTTTGCACAAACCAACAGCTTTGATGTTCCAAAGCAAGCTTAATTTGTATACAGGTGGTAATCCTTCTGAACATCCATGTAACCTTCTAGTTGGGGCCTTATTTGCTTTGCAGGTCCAGTGTTCTTTTCCCACTCCCACTACCTTTCAGTTCAGAAAGGTTCCATACTGGTCCTTGAGATATGCTCTATAGAGAAAAGGCAATAAAAAGTTTAAGATAAATTTCTAAAACCATCAAACTTTTAGAAGCTTCCCTAGCCTTTGAGATGTTTGATATTCTCCCACCTAAGTCATTTCCATTCTCTACAGCATTTGCAGTAAGAATTTAAGGATTAAGGCCCCAGTTCAGGAAAGCTCATACTTAAAATTAAGTCAATGCTCAATCATCCTTCCTGAATAGGGATGTTATCCTGAAGTGGGAGTTATACATAAATAAAGTGAATTGGTAAATGCACTAAATTCCACCTTTAAACTGAAAATTCCTGCTGGTCAGAAAGTGATTAACAGAGAGTGATTAGGCAATTTCCTAGGCACTTAATATATTTAAGTCCCAAACATGCCTCAGATTTCCAGTTATTTCTCTTATAGACTTGTTACAAAATTGTTGCTGTTACAAAATTTATAGGGAACCTAACAACATTTTTAGCCTCCTTTGCTCAGCTTCAGGTTTTCTGGTTCTTTGGATGAAACACCGTGATAATAAAGCATGCATCCTACAAGCCACTTGGCTGTTATAAACTCAAGGTTAAGGAGTCTAGAGTTGACGAGTAATAATTCTAACTCCTGTTTCAAGAAAATAATCACTTAAAGGAACTGCAAGATGGTAATTATAATAATAATGAAAACTACCTTAAATCCAACACTGTAAATTACTTTTCACACTTACACATTATAAGGAATAACTGGGTTGCAAAAGCCATTACCTTTCCCAGAACTATTGGCTCCATACTCAGAATTTATATAATCCAACAGATTCACCTTGAAACATGCATCATGGGAACAATATCAGATGTTAACATGTAGGAAGTTTCATTGCATAATCAGAAACTGAGACCAGTAAAAGTAATCTTAAATGCCATTGACAGATCTGCTGTCCTTTCAATTCACTATCACCTCATGCAGCAAAGTATAATCACACATATTTAACAGATCTTGTAAAGATGATAAATGCTACATAAGTGTTAAAAATGCCCTATAGGGAGCAATCAATTTAAAAAAGGGAACTTTGAAATAAAAAAAAGAAAATATCGGCTAGAGGGAGTAGGTGATAGATATCTAGCATAAGCTCCCCAGATTTGTAACAAAAGTCACACATCAAACTGCAGAGAAGTTGGTTTTCCCTAGAGGACAGCACAGCTGGAGATGTGTAGTTATTCAAGTGCTTATAGCTGGGGAGAAGCCTTATATCAGGAAAATACTCACTTCTTCATATTTTATGCCTGTGATCTGATATTAAAAAATAACCTGGGAGAGATTGATATTGCCCTCCATTTTTTCTCCTTTCAAGGTTGGCTTTTAAAATAATAATACAAAACTTGTATATATATTTTTCAAATGTCCTTCTCTGCTCATCACTATTTGTCATGTTACCTAGGGTTATGTTGTGTCAGAGCTGAAATAACTCAACATGGCATGACAGTTCATAACCCAGCACACTACACTGAATGATACTCTCCAGTGAGTTTGTACTAGACTTGTAGTGAGCAGTTCACCAGATAAGCAAACTCGGTAATGGACAATCTTTCAGAGGTCCTAAGCTGACCACTGCAAGTTCCAATGCGGGGACTTGATCTTCATGTCTTGCCCAAAAGTGTCATAAGATCAGTGATGAAGAACTATCCTGAAAGGAATGTAAAAGGAGCAGAGAAAGATGACAGAGTAGGGATCAAGTCCCTGAGCAACCATTTTAATGCATTGACGCCATCATCTAAATGTGTCTACTGAAGACAATGAAGGTCACCCTGCAAAAGTACCAAACAGATCTTGGCTTCTGCCTCTAAGATAAGAAGATTCAGCTGGTAAAGCAGATGAAGTGAGAGAGAAAGGAATATGAATCAACTTCAGAGCAATTCTTTTGTAGCATCAAAAAGCAATTGGAATTGAATCTGGTTTCCATTTTGTTAAACTCAATGGAAAAAGCCTCATTGACATGCACAGTGAGTCCCAGGGCTGCTAATAGGGTGAAGTATGGTTGGTTCCCTGCCCTCTGCTGGTTCACTCTACTGCTCTTCCCACTTGAAGTGCTAAATCTAAGGAGCTTCGGAAATTAGGCAACATCTTGGAGCATGCCATCAGGACACACCTTCCATGATTCAAGCCATGATCCAGGGTTTTCAGAACTCCTCTAATTCTACAAGCAAGGAGGAGCACTGGGACCTAAAGCAGGAGAAATGAATGAAATTGGATTAACTGTTAAAGAAGTAAAAGAACAGAGAGAAGCTGGATACTTTCCACTCAAATGCAGTGGGCTTTCAAGTAAACATCTCAAAAACAAGTACTTCTTGGTTGTCCTGGTGGCTCTTGACTACAACACAATGCCACAGCCCAACTGTCCACTAAGGGGCAGATTTACAAATGCTCAGCACCCACAGGAGGGGCAAGATTTTCAAAAGAGCTCAGTTTCCAGCAGCTCCTGTCATAACACTTACAGACAGACTTTCAAAAAAGACTTTCAGCATATGGTGTGCTACCCCCTTTGGAACATCTGGGCACTTCTGCTGGTGCCTGATGGATGTTGAGCTCTTTTGAAAATCTGGCCCAGTCAGCATAAAGCACAAAGATTCAGCCATGTGCCAATGATGTAACTGAGAGCCATAGCTCTACATTTCTAGGGGTCATGCTGAAAACGTATCCATTTGTGAATGATATACTGAGTATATGTATGAAATCAAGCTTTACCAAGACTTTACTGAGACTTTACTCTTTAGAGAGCAGGTCCACAAACGCAAATGGAGCAATAGAATTTAGGCAAACTTTTGTACAGCTTTCCAATTTCTCAAAGTTCTTTACATATATTTAGTTTTCAGAAACCCAGGGAGATTATTTACTTTCCTGTCTGTGGTTTTCAGTGCTTTCACAGCTCTTATCTTCAGGAGACATAGTCAAAATTAAGAACCACAGCTCCACAAGGGAGGTGCAGAAGGAAATTTTAGTTTTGAATCCCACTTAGACTCTGCATCACTCAAGGAATGAATAAAGCCTCGTGAACATCCATGAGAATAAATGCTAAGCTTGGGGCTTTTTTTCCATGGATAAAGGCCCTTGTAACAAAAATAATACTTTTCAGATATATGTACAGACACTGAGAATGTGAACTACAACATGTATTTGCACCAATTTATATTTTCTACAATTAGATCATGGATATTGGTGATTTATATGGAGATGATATTAAAGGATACTATGTCTCTGCTAGAGATATACACATCTGCTTATAGTTATAAAAAAGATCATTCATTACAAAATGATTATATTCATATGGTGTATAGAAATCAATCATGTTGAGCAGGTAGTAATGCACATACTAGTATCACATAAAAACAATGGATTTAGAGGAGACTTTTGTCTCAGTTGTTTAGCATTAAAGACCTGGTTTTGAGGTATGAATAAGAGTACACATTAGAATAAGATTCTGGTAAATGCACTTGGTTAAACATGAATTTATAAAGTGTTGTGGTTGAAGGAAGAACAAACACTCACATGATCTCCACAATCGTTGGAATTTATCTGTAAAAAGCTTGCCTGAATAATAGTACAAGGAGCTGCTGATTTTTTAATGCAGATGTACAGTACAGCTAGTGAATTATTCAGTGACTCAAACTGCCTGTGGATAATTCAAAACTAACATCTTATGGATACCAAATCCCTCACCCAAAACATCCTTTCAGCTTTAACAAATTATATTTTTGTTGTCCACATTTGGAAAATTAACTTGGACATTAGGTGAATCATGTAGTGAAAATAATGTCCATTACCAGGATCAAATAAGAACTATTGCATATTTTAGCAATATAAATAACATATTCTTCTGAATTCTTCCCCATTGTTACAGCCTCACAAAACTGTAATTTATTAGAAAAACAGTATGCACCATGTAAATGTGAGAGAGTAAAATTACTTCAGAAAGAAACCAGAGCATGAAAATAAGGAAGGTCCATTTTACATGTGAATTTGCATACACAGATAATGCAGTGAACATTTACATTAAGTACATAAGGCAGAGCAGTGTCCTTGGTTGAGCTTAGATCTATCCCTAGGGCCTGATTCTGAACTCACATTTGTCTAAACCAGGAATAACTCCATTACAGTCACTGGAGTTAGATCAAATGTGTAAGAGCAAAATCAAACCCTAAAGAGAGATCTCAGCTATGAAATTCAGATCAAGACCCAAATTTCCCAAAAATTTGTTTCATTTGGATCTGTATTATGGCTCTGATCTATCTCTTCTTGGAAGCCACCTGCAAACCTAATTACAAAATCATTTTACTTGCAGGAAGATGAGGGTTCATGCAGAAGAATTTTTCCATTAAAGATACTGTGTGACTGAGCTACTGATTCCTCATTTAGTGCACAAACAAACCTTCCACTCAGGCCATCATAGCTCAGAGGGCAAACATCACAGTCTATAGCCAAAGTCCATTCCCTTTGTGCTGCAGGATTAGTGAGATTAGCAAGTCATTGCATCTCCCTAGTTCATGATTCCCCAGAATGTGAGGGTCCCCAAAAGTTATAGGGCTAGTGTAACCAGCTCCTACATCAGCCCCTGAAGTAGGGCATGTTGGGATGTCCAAAAAGATGAAAAGGGGGCTTGGCTGAAGCTGGTGTACCACAGCATTCTTCTGCAGGCATAGGTTAAAATAGTCCCTATGCTATCACAGGAGTAGGGCCAGCGTAGTTTCCCTAGACAACCAGTGTGCTCCCCCACAACCTCTCATGAACTCACTGGATCTTGGCCAAGGAAAACCAAGAGAAAGACAAAAGTGGTGAAATCCTGGCCCTGTTGAAATGAATGGGTGTTTTGCAATTGACTTCAGTGGGTCCAGGATTTCACCCAGAACATCCACATGCATGCCACAACAAAGTGCCAGGAGCAGATGGTGTCTGTGAGAGAAGAAACAGAACTTCATCTGCTAATTATTCTGAAGTGGTTTTTACTTCTCATTGAAGCTGAAGATAATTGTGCACTGTGCACAAACAGCTCTGCAAGCATAGGTTACTTGAGGAGAAGCAGGAAAGCACTTCCCTATTCTTTCTTGAGCTCTGGAGTTCTCTAGTTTATGCAGTGTGATATTACCTCAGAAAATCTATTGAATAATGTAATATAATAGGTATGATCCTGCTTTTTCTTTTGCTAATACAAATCAGGAGTGGCTCCTTTGAAGTCAATGGAGTTATAACAATATAAAACTGATGTAAGCAAGAGGAGAATCAGACTACATATTTTGTCAATGGGGAAAATATTTTGTCACAAATAGGAACTGTAGAGAGATAGGGTGGTTTAGGAGCACAAGTACTAGTCCTATTGACAATGGGACTTGTGCTCTTAAATGAGTTCAGAGCCTTTGAAAGCCCCACCCTTAATAACAAAACAAAAAAATCAATAGAAACCATAAGCAGCCTATATATTCATACTTTCTCCAAACTGACTGTAGTCAAATCACATATGACATTGGACATTAATGGCCAGATTTTCCAAAAATTCACAGCTCCCATTGCAGCTGTTCATCATTTCTGTAAAGCAGGCCTAGGATAGTGTAAGGGACAGGCTCAGTGCTTTACTTTTGACTTACCTAAGCATAAACTGCAGTCCTACATCTCCTCCTCTTCTCCCCAAGTCCTGCCATTTATTTACTAGTCCTTTTTAACATTCTAGAATTGATAGACAGTAGAACCAGTTTAAAGACATAAGATTTTAACGCAAAACTCTACCTGCTGCCTCCTCTTTACCCCTTACATGGAAGGAACAACAGCATTGGCCCTTGCTTCACTCTCCCAGCCAAGAAAGCAGTAAGGGTTTCCTTTTCAGCTCTCTGATCAGGGGAGCAACAACTGCTATGTGCTCTTCATCCTTCCCTTGAGCTGGAGAAGAAGTAGGATTCTCTTCTTTTTCTGAACCTGAGCAACAACATGAGGTCCTTCTTTTCTGTGACCTACACAAACAGGATTTTCTTCATTCCTGCCTTCCCCTTTCCCACCTGACATCTTAGGGTAGCTTAGCATGACCTTACCTCTTTCAATATGGGGAGAGGTGAAGAAGACTGGGACTTTTCAGCTTGGAAAAGAGATGACTAAGGGGAGATATGATTGAGATCTATAAAATCATGACAGATATGGAGAAAGTAAATAAGAAGATATTATTTACTCTTTCTCATAACACAAGGACTAGAGTCACCAAATGAAATTAATAGGCAGCAGGTTTAAAACAAATTAAAAGGAAGTATTTCTTCACACAATCCATGGTCAACCTGTGAAACTCTTTGCCAGAAGATACTGTGAAGGCCAAGAGTATAAAAGGGTTCGCAAATGAACTAGATACATTCATGGAGGCTAAGTCCATCAATGGCTATTAGCCAGGATGGGCAGGGATGAAAAACCATGATCCGAGGTGTCCCTAGCCTCTGTTTGCCAGTAACTGGGAATGGGCAGCAGGGGATGGATCACTTGATGATTACCTGTTCTTTTCATTCCCTCTGAAGCACTTGGCATTAGCCACTGTCAGAAGACAGGATACTAGGCTGGATGAACCATTGGTCTGACCCAGTATGGCCATTTTTATGTTCTTATGTTTCTTCTGACCAGGCTAATAACAATGGCCTCTTCTCCCAGATTAGGATAGCAGTAGCCACAGTAACTTTATAGTAGGATTCTCTCAGGCTTCCACTGAGCCAGGAAAGCAACATCTCAAATCAGGATATGAATACATTCCATGCAATCCTAGGTCTGCATACTCCCCCTGCAGCCCTATATCTCCTTCTTCTCCCTCAGTCTACCGTTCATTCTGGTTGTGCACAGAGAAGATGAAGATGTGAGAATTTCTTTAAGGACAGCAGTTATATCTACCTGGTTGGTATCAATTGCTCTATTCCAAGAGAATTAACCCAGTGGACTCCAGGATCAGATCTCACTGCCTACTGAAGACTTAGGCCAGGGAACAGTAGTATATGAATTAAGATGACCTTATAAATGATGATTATTCTAATAGACTGAATATTGGCTGGAGTTCAATAAAATATCTACTGTGGGTTGTAGACCACAAAAAATTGTTGTTTATGCTTTGCCATGTTCTGTGAAGAGTATTTATTTCTTTAATGATCTGTCTTCTTTAATTTTTTATACATTTCTGTTTTGCTCATATTATTCTACTGCACATTTAAAATACAGTGGGTAACATTAATGGATCACAGCCTAAACCTTACTTGGTTACCAAGCCTCCCAAACTCTCCAGCACTCCCAGAAGGATCTGTTCCAATTCCACCTCTCTTTCTTCTAGTTCCTACCCAACTGCTGCCATTAACATAAACAATATTTTATTTAGAGAGAGGTATAGTATTGTGTAGGTGTAAAAGAACTTCATGGAGCTTGGAGTCTTGCAAAGCTAACAGACTGTTTTGGGGGTTCACGGTGTTTTCTAAGGTAGTTAAACGAGGCTTTTTCCACGGTTGATTCCATTTTTAACTAAGAAGAATCCTATGCTAATTACCAGGAACAGAAATTCACTCCCACAAAACCTAAGCTAACATAAGTGGGTGGCTGTATTTTTTCATTTGAAATTTTGTCTGCTATATTTCACAGTCTTTGTATATTTTTTCTCTGTCCACTCTTTATTCTTTTTTTTTTTTTTTTTTCCTTTTTCAGGACCGGTTTTCCTAAATTCCAAAATTTCCTAATTCCACAAATTAAACATCAGTCTGTTTCCTACTGTATAGATACATGAGACACTGTGATGTATTGGTTAGTGCACATTAGCACTGGCTATGCAAACCACTGTTCTCTTCCGAATGGAATGTGCTCAAACATTATCATGTTGCCCTCAAGTATTCTCTCTAAATCAGACACAAGTCTAAGTTCTGTGGCCACTAAAGGACATTCTATTTCAGCTTATGTGACTGTTCAAAGGAATTAAGTTCTCTCCTACTCATGTCCATGGACTCTAATTCAACCATGTGGTATGGTTAGACAGGGAGCCGTGATACAGTATCTGTATAGATACAGCAATGGATTCAGTCACATATAACACTGATTCAGCTTCTTTAAATGGTATATGTGTCACACTAGGTAATGTATAACCATTCATAAGGCCTGAGTTGTGACAGTACACCTTGTTTTACCTTTTGTGTTATGTTTCTCTGTATATTTATGTGATGAGCTTGCTGTGGTATGGTATAGCACACGTTGTGAAGACAGACACTGTGACATCACTTTACTCAGAAAGACCCCTATTTCTGTGAACTACATGAATAATACAAAAAAAGACATGTATTGATAGTCACACTCACAAACACCTCATGTGCTAGTTAATAAAGAATCTCTCTTAGCATATTTGTTTTGTTCAAAGTTTGACAGGGCCTTTTTTTTAAAGGATTGATACTAAGCCTTCCTTGTGCTTTAGGAAAAATGAGTGGAGCTTACAGAAATGTGCCAAAATAACCAAAGATAAATAGGGTAATCATCAGTTAATTACTACATCTGCCACCACTTTTGACCAGCAGTATTTTCAATCAGATAAGCATTATTCAAAATGTCCAGAAAAAAACCAAAGAGATGCCTTTAAGCATTACCCATTGTATCAAGATCTGTTTCCTACTATATGTCATCACTACATGAATGGATATATATAATTATCATGTGACAGAGCACTTTATATCATTCTGATGCATACAACTCTGCTTTTACTAAGGGCCAGTTTAAACCTGAATCAGACATTTGTATCTGCATATGGAAGCAGATATTGAGAGTTCCACTGAAAAATAAATGGAAGCTTTAAATGGTAGGTAGAAAAAAATGTAATTTTATTACTGACCAAGCTTATGAAATACTGAAGATCACTCACTGATATCAAGGATCCATACATTTTCATCAACACACAGCATCATAATCATGCTGCTTCATTTCTATTCAGGTTTAAAAAAATACAATTTTTAAATAAAAATAGATTTTGAAGTCATTTTCAATTAAAAGGCATTTTATTAATGTTTTATTGTATTGTAGTAACACTCTGCCTGAAATAGTTTTCCGCCTGCCCTCCTCTGTTATTGTTGGCCATAAAATTGAGAAGAGCAGAAAGTATAATGCTATAAGATTCCATCCAGTGAACCAGTAACATGGGATATGTTTGCAAAATCAAAACTTTGCTCTTTTTGTTTTCAAAGAAATTATCTATCTCTGGCATTTATTTCTAAACCCCATTCAAAATAAAAATGTATATATTTGAAATCTCATTGATAATGATGAGGAATATTTCCTCCAAACAAACTGGATCTTGATTTTTGCCATCTACAGAAGCTAAAATGCAGGTATACAGCAACTTCAACTTGAAGATAATTTTCTAGTATTACTGATAGAAGCATTTTATAGGTAGAAATTGTGATGGCAAGTGATGATTCTTTGCCTTTTAGAGTTTCCATGTTGCAGATAGCTGGTAGCAGTTTGACCATCAGGCTATTATCTAGTGAGCAATCTACTTTTGTTATATAATTTCATTGTTCTAAAGGAGACAACTCTGCAAAATGTATGTAGCTTCCAAAACTGGAAAACCAAGTGACTTTTTCAAAATTTCAGGGAATATGCTCTTCTCAGTATGGAAGTCCTGTTGGTTGGGATAGATAACTATTAAACATAAGATCAAATATCAAAAACCATACAAACTCAAAAATAGGTAAAGACAGATAACGCATACAGCAGATTACAACAAAATATTCACTCAAGTCTGATTACAAGGTTCTGCAGTCACTATTTGACCCAGGACATGAATGCTAATTTACATTATAAATGTCACCAGTTTGCAAATATATGAACTCAATAACAAAATTAATTTACAAAGATAGATTCAGAGGGACATATTCTGACATCCTTGTCTTTGCTTACAACGAGGAGTTCCTTACTCATAAGCAGTCCCATTCATTTCAGTGAGGCTACTTATGGAGTAAAATACTCATCATGGGGAAGGCTATCAGAATGTGGCCCAAAGAGTTAAATATATATAGAATCATAGAAATGTAGGGCTGGAAGGGACCTCAAGACCACAGAGACAGAACCAAGGATGGCTAAGCAGTGACTTAGTGGGCAATATGATAACAGGCTATAAATATTTGAAGTACGTAAGTAACATGGAGGGAAAGGAATTATTTACTATAATAAAAAATGTGATATATACATACCATAATAAGCAGGTGTAACTAGGAGTAATGAAATGAAATTAAGAATAGGAAAATGTAGGCTGTATATCAGGGAAAACTCCCTGACATTTAGATCTATTAGCTTGTAGTTTTAAGCTCCCAAATTGAATTCCCATCACCTGGCACATTTAAAACTTGACTGGACAAAATACTAATCAACAATAAGAAGCAATTCTGCATTAGCAGGGAGTTGGACTAGATAATATATTAGGCCTTTTCCATCTCTAGAATGTCTGGTTCTATTATAACCTACTTGATTAAAGGACATTTGGGGGAGGAATATAGTATCAATGAAAAGTTAACGTATTGAAATATCCTTTCACAATGTGATTCAGTGAATAATTCACCATCTGTATGTCTTTGTGGAGGGAAAAAAAATCAACATGTTTTTGGGCCACTCTGGCAAGGTCCTAGAACAGAGCTGACATTATCACAATGCAGACTGTGTAACTAGATTTTCCCTGTGATATTATCAAAGTAGCTAATTGTTTAAGAATGACTTACAAATGGTAGGTGGTGAGGGGATAAGAAATAAATACACAAGGAAATGGTTTATTAGTTATTTTATTGGTCCTCACAGAAGAAGAGAGGGAAGATCATCCGAGCCTACAATAGTAAGGAAGATGAATCTTTCTTTTTCTTTCTTTCTTTCTTTCTTTCTTTCTTTCTTTCTTTCTTTCTTTCTTTCTTTCTTTCTTTCT
>ML677326.1:24684666-24727366 GCA_007922305.1 Dermatemys mawii
TCTTTCTTTCTTTCTTTCTTTCTTTCTTTCTTTCTTTCTTTCTTTCTAGTAGTGTCAGATTTACTGCAATGGAAAATGGAGTCCTCTATTTAGTCCCAGAATTGTTGTTACAGGTCGTGAGGCCAGACAACCAAAACAGAGAATGTCTATAAAACAACAGACATAGAGAAGAAATATATGGAGTACACTGTGGCTTTGTTACTTTCCAGGTTTAGTCTAGAAGAATCAATATAGTGCAGGGCTAAAGTGAATACATATAGTGGGCTGAGACAAACCCTTCCAAATGATACTGCCGAGAGAGATGGGCAGGATATACAAAGGGTGCAGGGAAAGCTGTAGCCAAAATAGTTACCTGATCCTTTGCCCTCCACATCCCCTCCTGCTGCAGACAGAGCCACCCTGACTTCCCTGTAGTGGGTCAGTCCTTTCGAGTGGTGCAGGAAAAGTAGCTGTGTCTGGTCATTTTCTTCCTTCTCCTAACCCTCATCCCCTTTCCTACAATTTCCTCATCATCAGGGGAAAATTCTTTGAGATGCTTTAAGACAAAGTAATCTAATTTTCCCTAAATTTGAATCTTCGATGAAACCACAGGTTTAGATTCAGTAGATTGAGACCCCTGTTCATTAGTTTGCTGGTTCATTAGAAGTAAAAAATGAGTGAAGTCAGCCTGCAATAAGAGAGCTCCAATCTCTTCTAAACGTAAGTGGAGGTTTGGGGATGGGCAGCATCCCTATCAGGTGAAACCCAGTTCTATTGGGTTTCAGATATAAATGTTCTATAAAAATGAATACATTGCCAAAATAAAAAGCATAAATTTCTGGATACCAATGTCAGGAGCTTGAGGGCAAAAGTAGGTGAAATAGTATGGCTAAGAGAAAGGCAAATCTTGTGTTTCTGGTACTGGAATGTGAATTAGGAGATCTAGGTTCAGTTTTAGATTCTGTCATATGCTTCGTGCAAAACCTTAGGCAAATAATCTGATGTCTCTGTAGCTTGGGTCCTTGTTGTTAAATTAGACTGGTAATACTTCTTTTCTCCCACCACTGCAGTGTCTTCCGTTTTAAGATTCAGAGGGGTAGCCGTGTTAGTTTGGAATTGCACAAGTAACAGAAAGTCCTGTGACACCTTAAAGACTAACTAAAGTATTAGAGCATAGGCTTTCGTGGGCTAATACCCACTTCGTCGGATGCATGCAGACCAACGAAGTGGGTATTAGCCCACGAAAGCTTATGCTTTATGGGCAAAAGGACCCATAAAGCCACAAAGATGGGTGAATGACATGTAAAGGGCATCGTATTGAAATAAAATATCTGAGTGCAGAGGACCATGTAGAAGACTGTGCATGGACACAAATGTCAAGTCATAAAGTAAAAATTATAATAATGGAGGTAAATTACCAGCCTGCTTATGAGTCAAGGGGTAATGAATGCACAACTTTCAGGGAGAGATCAAACAGGCTACAATTCTACTAAAATAGATGTGGAAAGGCTGACTTCAACTAAACAAATATTCACTGGTCGACTATCACATCATGAAATAATTTAGAGGAACAATTTCTCAAATGACATAAACTACTAATTCTTCCAGCAGTCAGTTCTGGAGCATGCATAAAGTCTTTTGACTTTACACATAGCATTAAATCCCTTGAAACAAATACCTTTACCTGACATAAGTGTGTGAGGTGAGTTTGATCCCTATATGTCAAAAAGTTTTATATGGTAGAGCAGGGATCGGCGAACTTTGGCATGCAGCCTGTCAGGGAAATCCGCTGGCGGGCCACGACAGTTTGTTTACCTGCAGCACAAATGATATTAATATCTGAGTTTTGAAGGAACACAGGTTCAGCTGCTAGCAACAACCTATAATTTGTCACTCTGACAAGGTGGTATTCCATTCAAAGAGTATAGCAGGATTCAGAGAAGATTAGAAGAGAATTCAAAAGGATTACCTCACAAGAATATCCACAGTGCAGATACAAATTTAGAAACTTATTATCACTTCTAAACCAACTAGTAACTACATCTGGTTAGCAGGAAATCCCTGCAAAGGCAAGTTATGCTATAATTGTCCACTATGGGGATTTTGCACTTTCCTCTGAAGTACATGGTATTCTGGACCAGCCTTAGCAGTGGGTAATCAGGGCAGCCATCCTCACTGCCAACAGTATGGGCTGTCATATCATTGCATTCTGGACCAACATGTGCCCTTTGGCCTCCTCTTGCATTCAGGCAAAACTGCACTATCCCACACATATGCCTCTCCTAGGCAGATGCAAACACCTAGATGAATTTCAAAAAATGATACACCTGCATAATCTCCACAAGTCCATATCCTAGCCCTTAGCTGCGGAATAGATTTCACTTCCACAGCCCGTCTGCACTATGCCTGCCTGGCTCAATTACTCTGTTTTCCTATGGCTAGAGTAAACACTACCCAGAATGAGCGTGAAAAAGTGATATCCTGAATAACACAGGTAAAATTTCCAAAGACATATTGTGCACCTGATATTAATTAACTATGTGGACCAGAATGTATACTTTACATTCTATTCATGCAAACTAGGCAAGACTAGAGCTTTCTATTTAAACTGAAGAGAATTCAGCGCATCTCAAGTTGATAGGACTTGAAAACTACTATATATTAAAATATGCACCTTCATCTTAAACATGTCTATCAGATAGGAGGTATTAGATACAGCACATTGTAGTTTCCTTGTGAATCTAAAGCCAGTGTGCAAATTTTTAGAAGTACAATATATTTTTCCTCTTTTGGTATCAGCCTATTAAAAAGTAAATTGTCTCCTCTTGTGGAGAATTCTTATTCATATTTAGTTTTGAAAAGTACGATTTTATTATAAAAATTTGGCCAGAAATGGATCCTTTGAAATGAATGTTAAGAATAAATCTATCATTATCAAGGGCAGCTGTCTTTTGTTTGTCTGTGAAAGTAATCTTCCTTCATATCCTGATATCTCAGACATAAGGGAATGATTCGCCTTTGACACAAGAAGAAAAATGTGTTTAGTTCTAAGGCTGCATTTTGTAATACTGGAATATGTGATTGGATTATATGCATTGGTATTCACATAGCCATATGGATCAAATAAGAAAAGTAATTTTGCAGATTATCATAACAAATATTTATGTATTTCTTTACCTTTAACAGTACAGGATTCACACGCATACACTGTCTGTTTTATTTCAAATTCATGCATTCCCCTTCCCTAACATCAGAGTTAAAATAAAAAAACCTTAAAGGCAAAATATGCACTTATATGTATTTCCTGAAAATAATACTAATGAAAGTTTACACCAAAGCAAAGCTTTTTTGTGATAGCAATGGGAACTATCAAACACGGTCCTCATACTTTTGAGTCATAGTGAACTGAATTTGGAACTTGAGAGTTGCTAAAAATTCACGTTTAAAACAATAATTTTTTTAAAAAACCCTTAGAAGTGCCCAAAATATAAATCACAACTTGTTAATGTGGACAATGGTTCGATCCAGCCATTAATGTATTACCTGATGGGAGTCAAATATGTATTTAATTACATTTCAGAAACCATCCAAAGCATTTGTGATAAATCCATTGAATAAATAATGCACTTGTACATATATCTCAGTAATCCAGCAAAGAAACAATAAATTCTATAAAGATTAAGTATTTCAAACCCATTCCAATATGATTATACTTAAATTAGGACAACAAATCTAAACAACTTAAAGCCTGATTCAATAATATCTCCATTTGTCTTCCATATCAGGCAAGACATATTTCTCATGCCTTTTAGGCCCAATTCATCAAAATATTCCTCCTCCGCAGGCACATGAAGTTTTTCCTTAGAGAAGAGAATCTGTTACTGACAAACAAGCTTGTACCTTAGCTGGAAACTGTGGTCCTAACTCTACATTAACCTGTATCTTGGGTAATCATTTACATGAGTGCAAAAAGTTGGCCTCTCGTGTTCTAACACTAAGTTTCTGGAAGTACAGGATTTCTTCCTGAGCTATAATGATGTTACAGTTCTCATGACGTGCATGAGAAGCTGCTGCTGGGAGTCTTGATGTGCATGAATATCAACCAGAAGGAAACAAGTGGAGGTTGCCCCTGTTTGTTGGATGTATTTTTTTGCATTTCAGAAGGAGTCTCCTGAAACATTTACCGACAAAAATAGGCAGCTCCTGTAAGACTACAAAAGTTAGGAAACACACCAGAAAGCAGTGTGAGTTTAAAGAGACAATATCTTTTGGTTTTAAGTCAATCTCATGATTCTTTCTGAGGGGAGGCGGTGAAGTTCTAGCTTTTGTGTAAAGCATCCAGATCAATATGGTAGTGTTCTACACCCACTTTGTACTGGACTATATGATAGATGCCGGGCAACAGAGACCCAAGAGACATTCATTTAAAAATCATGTGCCTGATTCTCAACAGCTTTACTCCAGTTTTAAACTGATGTAAAATCAATTATATTATATTGACATAAAACTGGAGTAACAAAATGGTAAATCAGGCCCCATATGTTATTTTTTTAAAAAGAAACACGTGCCAAACTATGTTACTACACTGTAAATCTATTATTATGATTAAACGTGATGGAAATTTAAAATCCAATTTATTTGTCACTATGCTCTCTGCATGTCTCAAAGTTTTGACAGTGAAAGTCAATTAAGTCAGTTTTACCTTTGCTTATAGTAGATTTGCTTTAAAATTAGCAGATTTACAAAGGAAAAAATGTTAAATTCTATTTATTTGCAGTCTAGTTTTTGATTCTTTAGGCTCTACATTTAAATTTTTCTCTGCAACTCTGAGGGCTAGAAAAAAATATAATGAAACTAAGATTTTCATGTAATCACATGACTCCAGGAACTGGGGCTTTAGGTAAAAACATTGAATAATGTGAGATGCAGCATAAAATCACTACAGGGGGCAACCCAATTCATTTCATTTTCAAGTTCTTAATGCTGTTACTTATGTGTTCCAAATTATTAAGGAAATGCACATTGGGGAAACTTGTATTTTATTAAAGATTGTTTTTACCAAGTATAACTTCTGAACCAAATGTAAGTCAAAAGTGTTCCTTTAAAAACACAGAACCTAATTACTGGAATAGATAAATGTATTAAACCAAGATAATACACTGATCTTGCAAACACTAAAATACCCAAGTAACGTTTTGCACAGAGAATTCACACACATGCACACCTTTTCGCAGAATCGGTTTCCAAATTCATAAGCAAAGTTCATTCGCTCCTTGGTTCATTTTTTAAGGGGAAAGCAATCTGAAAATCTATTCCATATTAATATTTTTAAAAAATAATCTCTATTAATCACACTGTTGACCAATAATAGAATACCATTTATTGAAATATTTATCGGTGCTTTCTACACTTTCAAATATATTGATTTCAGTTAAAACACAGAATATGACGTGTACAATGCTCAGTTTATATTTATTTTTGATTACAAATAATTGCACAGTAAAAAGCAAAAGAAATATATTTCAAATCAACTAATATAAGCACTGTAGTGCAATCTCTTTATAATGAAAGTTGAACTTACAAATGTAGAATTATGTACAAAAAATTACTGCATTCAAAAATAAAACAATGTAAAATGTTAGAGCCTACAAATCCACTCAGTCTTACTTCAGCCAATCACTCAGACACCAAGTTTGGTTAAAATTTGCAGGAAATAATGTTGCCCACATATTGTTTACAGTGTCACCTGAAAGTGAGCACAGGCACTGTGCATCGCTATGTTGTAGCCAGAGTCACAAGATATTTACATGCCAGATGCACTAAAGACTCCTACGTTCTTTCATGCTTCAACCACCATTTCACTGGACATGCATCCATGCTAATGATGGCTTCTGCTCAATAACGATCCGAAGCAGACCGGACTGTTGCTTGTTTGTTTTCATCATCTGAGTCAGACGCCATCAGGGGAAGACTGATTTACCTTTTTAGTGGTTTGAGTTCTGTAGTTTCTGCATCTGAGTGTTGCTCTTTTAAGACTTCCGAAAGTATGCTTCATACCTTGTCCCTCTCAGATTTTGGAAGGCACTTCTGATTCTTAAACCATGTATTGAGTGCAGTAGCCATTTTTAGAAATCTCACATTTGTGCCTTCTTTATGTTTTGTCAAATCTGCAGTGAAAGCGTTCTTAAAACAAACGTGTGGGGTCATCATCTGAGATTGCTATAACATGAAATATATGGCAGAATGTGGGTACAGTTCACCAAGGAGTTCAGTCACAAATTTAATTAACGCACTATTTTGTAACAAGCATCATCAGCATGGAAGCATGTCCTATGGAATGATGGCCAAAGCATGAAGGGGCATAAAAATGTTTACCACATCTAGTATATAAATATCTTGCAACACCGGCTACAAAAATGCCTTGTAAACGCCTGTTCTCACTTTCAGGTGTTATTGTAAACACGAAGCAGACAGCATTATCTCCTGCAAATTGTAACCAACCTTGTTTGTCTGAGTGGTTGGCTGACTGATTGGACATGTAGGCTTTAAAGTTTTACATTGTTTTATTTTTGAATGCATATTTTTTGTACATAATTCACATTTGTAAGTTCAACTTTTGAACTATAGTACCATTTTAAAATTGCTATTTTTTTGTTTTTTACTGAGCAAATATTTGTAATACAAAATAAATATAAAGTGAGCACTATACACTTTGTATTCTGTGTTGTAATTGAAATTAATATATTTCAAAATGTAGTAAACATCCAAAAATATGTAAAATAATTGATATTCTATTGTTGTTTAACAGCACGATTAATCGTGATTAATTTTTTTAATTGTGCAATTAATCGCAATTAATGTTTTATCACTTGACAACCCTAATTGTTTTATTTATGAGTACAGTTATGTAACAAAAAAAATCTACATTTGTAAGTTATTCTCAGTACTTGTATGAGCTGAATTGAAAAATACCATTTCTTTTGTTTATAATTTTACAGTGCAATACTTGTCATAAAAATAATAATATAAAGTGAGCACTGAACACTTTGTATTCTGTGTTGTAAAAGAAATCAGTATATTTGAAAATGAAGGAAAACGTCTAAAAATATTTAAAAATCTCAGTTGGTATTCTATTGTTTAACAGTGCAATTAATTGTGATTTTTTTTAAGTCGCAGTTAATTTTTTTTAGTTAATCACATGAGTTAATTGTGATTAATCAACAGCGCTAATATTTATTTTAACAGGTATCCCTTTCACTAGTCAGAAACTACTTTGAATGATTTGAAGTTCTAAAAACTTGGACATGTTAGTGCTCTAAAAATAGATGTTAATATTCTTATTAACAACCTAATCGCACACTTGGGCACATGCAAAAATATTTATCTTAATAAAAATACTGTCAACTTCTGTGCTTTTTTTATGAACTGCTTTTGGAACCTAATGTTCAGATTAATGATGGGGCATACATCCTTTGCCTTTCCATTATCTAAATTTAGAAAGTCATTCGTAGAAGGCCATTTATCTGAAGAAATTATTTCAAAATGTAGTCAAGGACAATACAATGTAGCAAATGTATTTGTGACGGATTCTAGTGAATGGGAGGAGCAGAGACCTGATTTAGCCTTTTTATTGCTGCCTCACTCTGGTGTAGACTGAAAATAAGAGTAGTTTTTCATACCACCAAAAAATTTTCCCGATGCTAAAAATGTTTGTATTATATTTTCTCTCTTGAATCATTTAGAAGCACTCTACCCATCCCCAATAAATTTTTAGGATTTGAATGAAATAAGTTCAGGATTCAAATCAGCAAAATCATAGCATTCCAACTATCTCCAGAGAAGGCCCAGACCAAAGCCATACAATAATACTTAGCACAAGAACTTTGAAGATTCTGAAGAACAGACTTGAATGCAAACCATAGCCCTAAAGCTGAAGGTTCTTCTGCATGTGACAGTCCTCCTGTAGTCTCTGGGTATAATCTTGGCCCCACCAAAATCCATGGAAGTATTGCTATTGACTTCAGTGGGACAAGGATTTTGCCCAAAGAGACTATCAGAGCCCAGGTCTGGCTTTATAAAAACAAAATTTGACCAATGAGGATTTTTTTAAATTATAAATCTTCCACAGTTTTGCCAGTCTCTAGTTACAAATACTTAGAATTGCCAATGGATAGTTTTGCTTGCTAAAGATGATCCTTTATGATGTTATGTTTCCTTAGGAGGCTATCTAGTTGTTTCTAGAATAACCCCCCTAGGCTTTACACATATCTCAATGGGTCTGCATCATTAGCATAGAGCAGTTACTGTCTTTGAAGCTGGAAGTAAAACAGAAACAATTAGCGGCACCAGATATAGTTGCCGCCATAAATTGACTTCAAGACGATATTGGTAAATGAGAAACTCATTCTGAAACTCATGAACTTCACATTAACGCCAAAAGCTGTGTTCCCAAAATGTCTGTAATAGGACTATCTCTAGTGGCTATGCTGTCAAGGTTCTTGGAGAGAGCACTGGTGCAAAAACAAATTAACAATTTGCAGTAAACCTTTCCTTTGACAGAAGAGACAGCAGTGCCCTGCTTTTGACACTTTCTGTCAGATGGTTTAAGATCAAGATATTGGAAAAAAAGAAACTTCTGTCAGTTTTATGCAAACATCTTCCCTAGAGCTCATCTCTGTCAGTTCATGTAAGCCAGTCAACATGGCAGCTCAAATGGAAGTGACCACTGCCTCTCACCAGCAGTCTTGATATTGTGGCTTGCAAGGTTCAGTAAACATTATAAATGAGGGCATCAGCCAGATAAAAAACCAAAACCTCTCATAATACTCATTATGAGGACCCCATGCAACATCTAAAATGAGTGACATCTTCATTTCTCTGTGTGACTTGATGTGGTGTTAGTGTTAGTTAAATTAATTTGTTAATTTCTGCACAGTCCACAGTCCATATTTTTTCTCACTCAGCCCCAAGTCTTCTTCAAAATTCCCCGACTGCAATCTTAACAAATATTTTTTGTCATTACCTCTTAGCATTCACTTGTCCTCTCTATTCAACTCCCATTTTCTCACTGGTCAGAAACAACATGCTGATGCAACTGGGTTTAATCCAGACACATTTACTGTTAGCAATTATGTATGACCAAAGGCTCTCTAGGGAATGTAAGCCTTAGCATTTTTTTTTCTCTACTGCACAGGGATTTGGGGTGGAGGATGTGGGGAAGAAAGGCTACTTATGTTCTCGCCCATGTACATCTATAGAGTAACCAGGGCAGCCTAATCATCCTTAAGCTAGAAAACCTGGCAAATGAGTTTCACTACAGGCAAATGCAAAATGAAGCACAATGTCAAGAACACCTAAAACTGTCATTATGTTGATGGGTTCTGCACTGATTGCAGACATTTGTGAGATAGACATAAGCACCCTTTTAGGCAGTTTCCAACTCTTGAGATCTTCTCACATCCCATGATATTGGGTGTCTTTTAAAGTTTCTGCTTCTAGAACCATATTATTTTCATGAAAATCTCAGCTTTTGGTGTTGTTTTAAAAAAGCAAGTTTTTAGCCTTCATGGTTGTGGAGAAAAGCTTGGAATTGTGTCCCAAAGACAAATCAGCTCATTAAATCTAAAGGCTCAAAAATCAGAAAGCCCAAAAAACAAAATAAAACAAACATTATTTATTTATTTTTAACTCATGTTTTATAAGAAAATCACATGATTTTGGGAGGCCTGACTCGTGATTTGTGAACATTTGGGCTTGGTAAAACAGCTGAATGAAATGCCATTAGATGAACCAATAGTGTATTCAGTTTTTGCCACTTTGTCTAAAAAAAGCATTTCAGAAATAGAAATGGCTCAGAGAAAAGTAACAAAAATAATGAGAGACATGATGATTCCACACTGAGATTATGGTCTCAGTCTCTGATGCTTTGGGCCATCTCTACACAACTTGGTACATGGAAATTACTTAATTGAAGGGCAGACTTTTGTTACTTCTCAGCCACCATGAATATATCATTATTACTTTAAATGCTAAAGGCCTACGTAGCCTTGTAAAGACAAAATGGGTCTTTAATCTCCTGAAAGTTAAAGACACTTGTAACCTTTTACAAATAGACAAAGTAGAAAAAGGAATATAAATATTGGGTTAGGGCCTGAATTGAGCAGGAGTTTTGCATACAATAATTCTAAAAGTAAGGGAATTGCCATCCTCATAAACCATAATACATCATTTCAAGATCTCAATCAAGCTGATAGGGTTGATGTTATAATTGAAGGGAAACAAGCTGATGAAGCAATTGTTTTAATATATGTATATGGTCCTAATAATACTGATGGTGCTTTTTTTGTCAAGAACATGTTAACTAAATGGCTTCCAGATGTTGATTTACCTATTTTAGATTCTGGAGACTGTAACACAGTACTCAATGAGAGATAGGACATATCTGAAACTTCAGGGGAAGAAAGAAAATCACAGCTACTGTGGAAGATACTTCTTGAAAAGCTTAACCTATGGGGCATGTAAAGATCATGAAACAAGAGTGTATGATTTTTCACCCAATCCCTCATACAACATGTAGTGACATAAATTTATTTCTTGGGATCTGTGGCTCTGCTAATTGTCTCAAATAGAGGCCACATCCTTCCCTAGTAGAATCTTGAACCATTGTTTCTTTTCCTTTAAACTTCCTGCAGTGGTCAAAGAGCTAGTGCCAAATGGCCCCAAAAAAATAAGTTTTCCAAAAATAAATTTTCATGAAAACTAATAGCAAGGTAAATGTTTCCATGATTTTTCCATTGTTACATTTCAGTGGAAACAAATAAAAATATTCCCTGCATTGCAACTCAGATAATTTTTCTAATTTGTGGGAACTAGAAAGTGAAGCTGACTAAAAAGAGTGAAACTTCACTACACTCTTTTTGTTGTCCGCACGTGGAAAATAGTAAACAAAAAAACATAAATCTTGAAAATTAAAATTGACTGGTAAAGTTCTCTGTTTTGAGAATCTAAAGTGTTATTAAGGACATAGGCAAAGACATTTGTTTTGATTTTTCAAACACTGATCTTTTAAACTGGTAGTGATTTGACCCTCACTTTCTCTCTTCCTGTTTGCAAGTAAATTTGTACATCACTGTAAATTGGGATGCAGTGTCTGCCTACCTCTTCTAAGAGTGGCTGCTAAGTTTTCTGCAGCTCCATGTGTGACATTTTATGAAAACTATTTAATGAGTTTATTTGCATAACTGCAGGTAATTTAAACGTTATCTCACACCTTATCTTTAAAATGTCTGGATTTATTGTTATTAGATGCATCAGAAGAACAATTCTGGTAAGTGCTGTCCTCTGTTTTTCTGTAGATCTGCAGCAGGACAACCTCCTTCCTCACTTCCCCTCCCTCATCCCCCCTATACCAGCATTCCTCTACCACGATCTAGAGGGAATCTATAAGGGTAACTGGGGCTGTTCAGTCTCTATGACACACATAGTCTTTGGCTGCTCAGTTGAGTCTGCCAGGTGATGCAAAGCCCGATGATGAGTTAGTGGTGCAAAAGCTGTAATGACTCACCACTCTTGTCTCCTACAGGAGCCACCAAACATCCATTATAAGGCAACAGTTTTTAATCCTCACTGAGTTGGGTTGGATTTGTTACACAGTCAAAAATCAGACTTGTTTTCTTGAAAGATAAGTCTATTAAATCAAGTACTGATGTTTTGGAGTTTGCACAGTATAATAGCACAGATAATCCTCCAAGCTGCCTGCAAAAACATTCTCAAATAAGTCATTCCAGTCTGTTCTTAAAGAGACAGATGCCATTAGCCAATATACAAATATTAAAACAACATCCAAGTAACTGATAAATACAATGTTTTACAATATAAAACTGTTCCAACAATTACATTTTTCTAGGGTCCACAGAGGGATCATTAGAACTAATGTAGCTACATCCCACCAATAATGTCCACTGGGGGACTCCTGGTAGGGCTACAGAGAGTGAATATATAATTACTGTGGTAAGGGTTCCCCTATCAAAGGTAGGCTATTCCATCCCCCAATCTCTTGCCTTGAGGTGGAAACCCTTCTTAAAATCTTTAAGGATTCAGGAATTCACCCAGGAATAACTCCAAAAAACAAATCAATTCTAACACCTTTATCAATACGGCCAGAAGAACCACATTATCACCTTCACCTTGATCCATCAGCCCTCACAGAAAGAGCACCAATTACAACACGTCAGACATGTTGTTCTAGGCAGCCCTTCAGCTACCCACTGGCCAGGCTGACAGTAGCACCGGACACCTGATTGGCATAGATCACAGCAGCCTAGAACGCCTGAGAGATCTGCCAACCGCAGCCTCCCAAGCAGCTGGGATTATAGGCATGTGCCACCAAGCCAGGTACCACATTATCATTAAATAGAATATTTAATGAAAGCACACTTAAATTGAAGATTCTTAATGAAGGAGCTTTAATGCCAATGTAAGAACATAAAAACGGCACTACTGGGTCAGACCAAAAGTACATCTAGCCCAGTACCCTGTCTTCTGACAGTGGCCAGTGCCAGATGCCCCAGAGGGAATGAACAGAACAGTAATCATTAAGTTATCTATCTCCTGTCACCCATTCCCAGCTTCTGGCAAACAGAGGCTAGTGACACCATCCCTCCCCATTCTGGCTAATAGCCATTGATGGACTTATCCTCCATGAATTTATCTAGTTTTTTTTTTTAACCCTGCTATAGTCTTGCCCTTCAGAACATCCTCTTGCAAAGAGTTGAACAGCTTGACAGCGTTGTGTGAAAAAATACTTCCTTTTGTTTGTTTTAAACCTGCGGCCTATGAATTTAATTTGGTGACCCCTAGTTCCTGTGTTATGAAAAGGAGCAAATAACACTTCCTTATTTACTTTCTCCACCCCAGTCATGATTGTATAGACCTCTATCATATCCCCTCTTAGTCCCAATCTTGTTAATCTCTCCTCATACGGAAACTGTTCCATACCCCTAAACCATCAGTAACAAACTGTCCAAACAGCCCCTTTTGCACTGGTCCCCTAGCTCAAGATGAAGGCACTTTCTTTTCATTGAAATCTGTGCTGTTCTGGCATGGAGTCCAGCTCAGCCTCAAAGACACCATGAACCCAATCTGCTCCCTGGGCCCATTTGCCAAACAAAGAGCTCAGGCTCTGGTCCTGCTATATCCTGCAGAAACATCATGAATCCTTGAGGCCAGTCTCTTATAGCATGCCATTCTCATCATCCAGTCCAATGGAAAGAGAGCAGGAGAAGAAGTAGTGGTGAATTTCCTGCAAGCTTTCTAACCAAACACGGCTCTGGGCAGTGTGTGTGTGTTTGAAGGAGGAGAGGGTTGCACATTATGTAGCCCTGGAAGAAGGGAGAAGCTGCAAATATGATGTGTTTAGGGAAATCTGGAAAAACTGAGCCAGCAGGAGAGAGGCAGAGCTTCAGATATGTGTGTTCTTTATTTATATACCCTGACAATGAACACTGACTAACAATAAAACCCAGTACATTCAGATTTCTTACTTGAGTACTAAAATTGAGATCCATTCCATGCAGCTATTATAATGACATTGTATAACTTTATTATTATCTGTACAATTATATGAGTCCCCATCTTCATAACTCCACCCAGTGCACCTTGACAGTGATACTGTAATTATAATGAAGACGTAACTCGTATTATTTTGGCTTTTATATACCTATATGAGGCTGCTTGAAATGTCACACTTTGTATATGCTCTCTCAGCATAGCCGATTATTTTCTTACCTGCTTTGCTGCAATGTTCTTGTTATAATACTTAACTTAATAACATGCTTTTATGAAATTACTGCCAAGGAAGAGAGTAAAGAATTGGTACCAGCAAGGGATATAATATTATGCAATGGAGCTACTGAGCAGCCGAGTAACTATTTTTCTCCTAATCCCCGATGGGTTATAGGTCATAGATCATCAGGAAAGGAGGTAGTTGGGAGGATGTTACAGCAGCAATAGCAGACACATAAGAGCTGAGAGAAGGATGGTGGGTGAAAAGCAAAGACCCAAACAGGGAAGCAGGCTTTTACTTGCAAAGTGCAAGCAGTAAGACATAGGAGCCAGCAGGAGAGAGGCAGAGCATGCATGCAAGCAAGTAGCATGAGGCTACTAATATGAATGTATGATCTTAAGATAATGCAGAGGAGCCCCGAATGAGACCTCCTATCTATTTCAGTGGGATCAAAGACCTGCACTTAATTGCCATCTCAAGGTATGTCTACACTGTTATTAGATGCCCATGGCTGATCTGTGTCAGAAGTGAGGGGCTCAGGCTGTAGGGCTGTTTAATTGAAGTGCAAACATTTGGGCTCAGAATAGAGCCTGGTCTCTAGGTCCCTGCAAGGCTGGCACAGGCCAGTCACAGATGTCTAATTGCAGTGTAGAAACATCCTAAAACAAGAGTGAACTGCAAAAGGCCCTCCCCCCAGTGCACATAGCTGCCCACATTTGTGTAGGTCCATATGTGACTGTTTATTCAGATTTAATGAGCTAATGTGCATATAACCCTATATTTAAGCTAATGGTCAACACCCCACAATCCCCAAAGAACACAGGGCATGGAGATTTGAAGCTGTGGCTGGTGTAGGTGGTCTAGGGTGTGAGGGCAGTTGCTTGGGCTGTTGGTATAACTGGGAGGTGTGTGGGTACAAGGGCTAGGGATACCAGGGCTGCTATGGACTAGTGGGTACTGGCATTATTGAGGCTTCGTAAAGGCAGGAGTTTGCTGGGGGATAGGTGAGTACTGGGACTCCTATCGGAGTGAGTAGGAGTCGTATGGGTTCCTGGGTGGAAGAGATGTGGTGCTATTTGGATAGCTTGGGGTTGGGAGTTTGTGATGTGGGGAGCCTGGTGCAGCTGACTGCAGAGGGGGAGGGAGCCTGAGGCCAGAATCAGGCCTTCCCCTTAGGCTAATGCTCCCATCATGTTCTCCTCCAGCTGCCATCACCTCCTGGCTGTTCCTTCCTGGTCCTGATCCATTATGGGGAGAAGGGAGAGAAAGCACCTGCCTGCTGGCTCTCCAGTTTCCACACTGATCTCTAGTGACTAAATGGTGGAACTGTAAGGAAATGCCTGCTGGTTCCCTGAAGCCAGCTGGACGAGGGATGCAGGAATGCATGACAGGATTGCCAAATGCACAGCGGTCTCACAAGACCTGTGACACCTGGCAGCCCTCTCGGGCATAGTTACCTTTACATCCACCTGATGAATGACACTTCTGAGGTCATTAAGCGCTGCTGTGCTAATTATTTCTTATAACTGACTAAGCCATTGTACTTGGGGTATTTGCCCCCTTTCTTCTCCTAGTGTATATTTAAATCCTTTTGTATGAATAGTATGTGCAAGTGTTTATCAGTTACCAAACCAGTGCTAAAGCCAATGGGGTTCAGCGGATGAAATGCCTGCAGCACTTTCTCCTAAGTTTGTTATACACCTGGCATACTACAAAGTGTCTGAAAGTAGCACAACACTCCCAGCAAGGCCACTGGGTGGGGTCAAATACCACATGTTTTCGAGTGAAATTTGAAAATATAGAGAGAGTCAATAATGCAGAGACACCGGAAGTAGTTCAAGGTGGTAGAGGCTGGAGAGGAGAAGGCACTCACCAATCATGGTGCCAGCCTGTGTGAAGGGACAGAGAAGAGACCAGTGCTGGATAATTAGAGAGAGACACACACACATATAGTGTATGGATTTGTCCTTGACACCTTAAAGCACTGTGACAGAGTAGTAATAGCATAGGACTGGCTCACCACTCTGTGTAATTTGTAAGCTTCCCTGGCATGGGAGATAATTGATTAGGACTGGGAAATTAACCAGTTAACAAGGGGATTCAACTCCAAAAGCTGTGGACAGTTAAATGGGAAATAGAAAGTGAGAGATGGAAGTTGGAAGAAGGGCAAAGCAGCCAAGGATCTTAGAAAGGTGAGACCTCCTCAGCCTCTCACCCAGTGCCTACGTGGCATTGTTAAAGCTTGAGGGAAGCCTTATGGTGATTGGATGTGAAGCTGTGTAAGACGTAAATAACTACACCGCGGTGAGCTTACATTATAGTGTGTGAGGACTGCTTGCAAGAGAACCCCAGGGTGAGGGAGCTTGCCCTGCAATGAGCATGCTTCTAAGATGTCCGCTCATTGGAGGTTTTCAGCATCTCTAGTAATACTATAGGACAAGAGAATGTCAGAACATATTTGTTTAGTCTTCTAGAAGCCAATTTTGCGTGCCAAATCCAAGGGAGGAGGCCTGCTCATCTAACACATTTTGGAAACCCATATTATTAAAACGATATTCAAAGTAGAAAGGCTATATTGAAAATGAAGTTTTTAATTTTTTTTCTTTAGATTGGTATTGCGCTATCATTTAGTGGTGGTGCATTTTTGACTCCAGTAATTAGTGAGCCCCGGCTTGTGCTTTTGCTGCATCCCATTGATATCTTTGGATTAATAACAGTCAGTCTTAATTTCCTGTGTGAAGAAAACCAGCCCCTTGGTTTCCAAAGGTATTCTGATTTTGAGTTTTAATCTAGCAAAGGACATCTGAGCTTTTGAAATTAGGAAAGTTGAAAAACAACATTCAGATTAGATAGGATCTCTGTATACATGTGTTGCGATAATGGTAACATATCCAGTGGGAATATAAATTCTCTGCCTGTGACTATGTCACAGATACAAAGCGCTACTGAGAAACCATGCACAACAAGCATAAGAATATATCACATTTCTCCACCTCTGCAGGAACCAGTCCATCAGATAATCTCTTTAAAGAAATACTAGTACTATAATTTGCCTTTTTTTGCTTTTAATCAACAATGAAATAATATAGAAGCTACATTCAATGATTCAGAATGATTTAGTCGGCAGGAAACCCATTAGTTTGAACATATTTTCCCATCATTTTCAGCACCATGTCCCGTCATCTGGAAATAATAGAAACCATAGTAGTAAAGTCTGCTAGCCAAGAAAAAACATGCAAGGACAGGTCACCCAGTATTTACTGGTATGCTAATGTTAGCCTAGTCTAACCAAAATGAGGGTTTCTCTGTAAATTTGGATTAGGCTCTCCTGTGAACAGATACAAAAGCGGTGTTAAAAACAAATGTGTTATATTTATTTATATGACAGCAGGAAAATAAGCCAGATGTATGGATCCTGAATCAAAAAGACATGGTAAATGAGCATTTTCCTATAATTGCAAAAGATACACACTATTAGCTCTGTGTGTGTATGAATGCAAGAGAGAAAGGAAAATACCACAATTCAAGTCTATCTAATTTCCCTTTAATTTTCAGTTTTAAAAGCTCTTTCTCAAACTGAACATTTATCAATCTTTTTAGAAAAGCTATTTTTTAAAAAAATAATTAATTTGCAACTATATTTGCTATATTAAGGAAGAAGATAGGAGCTCTTTTAATAGACACTGAAATCTGACAATTCACTGACTGTAATTTTGTCCTCCACGTAACAAGATACTATTTTCCAGTTAGAATATTGTCCTCCGAACCCAACACAGTAAACACATAAGACTCAGATGCTGAGTTCTGCAGATTAGATATGACTGATATATGCATGTTTAGTTTTTTAGACTGAAGGGGATAGCTAAAGTGGATTTAATGTTTTTTACAGGCAGTTCTTTATTTCAGATTAGTTGAGGTAAATCCTCAATAAATCCATAAAAAATCTCTTCCTGAGGAGAGTAAGAAGGAAGGATGGGTGAATGCATTATAATCTTAGTGTGCTTCCAATGCTCTCCTTGTGACTTGCAAGTGCGGTGAAAGGGTGTGCGTTTATTGATTATAAGAGGGGTCATTAAACATTAGGCCCAATTCTAATACCTTTACTCTCAATACATAATACGTTACTCTATGAGTACTCCTATGAAAGCTGATATGGCGAGTTGTGGAATAAGGTGCTACTAAAAAGGAAATAGGTTACAGGGTCTAGCCCACTGATAGCTGTACTTGGATGTAAATCAGATATAAAATAATACGGCAAATGGGATGACTCAGAGGAGTACTAGTAGGCTACAATGTATTTCCCTTCTACATTACCGGATCTACTCAGGCCTGATTGATAAAAGATTATATTCGGTGGCTATTCATGGATTACATGAAATGAGTTGGTAGTTTCAGTCCAGTTTCCAGATATCCACAACACAATAGTAATTGTTATTTACTTCCCAAGCACACAAAACACTGTGGCTCAATGCCTCCCCAAATCAACAGAAGAAATGGTTGGTACCCAGAAGAGCAGACAATCTACATATGGCACAATCCAAGTGTAATTTGACAATAAAAACTTAGGGAAAGAGAATGGAAAGACAAGTTCTACCAGCAAGAAGATCACAAGTTTACTCAACTTCATAGGTGTGTACATATCCCGATGAGTCTGTCCCTCTTTTTTCATTGCTTAAACTTTCTTTCCAATCTCACTTCTCACAGGCAAGAGATTTGAATGATACAAGTCCACTGTCTTGGCAAACGGGTTTGTAGAGGGCATTCTGGGCAGAAGACATAGAGATATATGTGAGAGATGGAAAAGCATCAAGCTTGTGTCACTGGAAGGGAGATCACAGTTATAAACTACTAATGGTCTAGTACAGAGGCTAGTGATCAGATCTGATCCTAAATCCATTGAAATAAATGCAGAAACTCCCATTGACATCTGTCGGCATTGGATCAGACCCTGAAAGAGCATGTAAAATAAATTCCCTCTTTCACTTCCAGAGATGGTTCTCGATCAGCACAGTTTAAGGACCTGAAACCACTTAAAGCAGGTGTTTAATCTAAAGTAGTCTCATGAGAGTCAATGGGACTATCTGTAGGCTTGAAGTGTTTTGCTGGATCAGGGCCTACGGCTACATCTATCTTGCAGCTGGGGGTGTGATTTACAGCTCATGTAGATGTACCTATGCTAGCTTTACTTTCGCTAGCTCACTAAGAATAGAAGTAAGGATGTGGTGGTGCAGGCATTAGCACAGGCAGCACAAACCCGCCTGACCCCCTACTCTCCTTCTCGGTACATACTCACTTGTGCAGACTATGCTGAAAAACCACACCATGTTCTAAACCCCTCTATTTTTAGAGAGCTAGATTGATTAGTCAAGCATGGATATATTTACATGAGCTACAAATCCCACCCCATGGTTCAATGTAGCTGAACCCTAAGATGCTGTGAAGAGGTTTCCACTGCTGAATATGTGCTGTATCCATAAACAGAGGAATTTGGTCTCCATGGCTAGCCACCTGGCACCTTACTCAAATATTAAATTCACTCAAAATTTAAAAATAAATAAAGCTGAGAAGTAAAATATTTTATTGGCTTCTACGTCATGGTTTCAATAAAACTCTTGACAAGAGAAGTTTATGATCCCAGAAATATGTGTATGCCTATCAGACAATTTGGAATGTATTTGTATATGATCCAAGGAAGATGAAGTTAAAAGAACTGGGACAGGAGAGAAAAAACAGACTGAAGGCTTTTCCAATATTCCACCCATGTCACAGATTTGGAAGACACTTGGAGAGGAGAAACATTTAATACCTTTCTTCCTTTAAAGTTGGGTTTATTTTATTGACACGAACTTACAAAATGCTGCATTTATACTGTGGGAATATTTGCTACGAACTGATTTAGCTTGGCTGTTATAAAAGATTTTGTTGAAGTTAGTATTTGTGACTTTTTTGGGAGGAGATAAAGAAAGCTCATCATACATATTAGTGGTCACTACAAATCATTGAACTTTCATGCACTTTTCACATACATTAAAAAAGCCCTTGGTTTTGTTTTCCCCAAATCCACAACCCTTTATGTATAAGATGCCCAATGTCAGAGTTAGACAGGCCACAAAGAAGATATTTCTGTACAAGAGAGAATTGCAGCATTCTATGAACTTTGGCCTTTGACAAGACTTTTAGATGCATACATTTTGTTTTGACTGTACACCCATTAAATGAAAACTTACAGAATGTGAGACAGGGGTATTTGATAAAATGAGATTAAACTATAATATACATTTTGGTCAGTCTAAGTTGCAATAAGTTTTGATATAGTTTGAAAATTTGACTTCAACTCACCATCCAAAAGGAATAACAAAGAAAAAAATGCATTTCTTATGGAGTACTGTAATTTAAATCACACTTTGTATTCAAAGACAAAACACCACAAAACTAGACCTAAGATTGAAAATCTGTCTTGGATGGAAGGAATGAATTAGGGCCTCAATTTCCAAAGCATTTAAGTATATGCTTAACTTTAAGCATATGCTTAAATCCATTCCTATTCAGCAAATCTCTTAAATTTATAAAATTATAATTTAAGCCCTTGCTTAAATCCTATTTGACATGTTTTGTGCTTTGCTGAAAGCACCTAGGAAAAGCCAAAAACTGAAAGCTTTGCTGAACGCACATAGAAAAAGTGTCATTAACCATCATCTTACAGTGGTTTTTTATGGCAAAATACATGAGACAAATTACACAAGAAATTATATATACCATATATATATACCATAATAACAAAATGATAACAATGTATATTATCTATTTTCTTTATACATATATAAGTATACATATAATATATGAAAATATAGTTAGACTCATGGACAATATTCTGAGATCAAGGAAATGTATTTGTCTGTTACGTGTTTTTCTAATGAACTTCTTAGTATCTAGATACCTCTTGCATAACTTAGTTAATAAAAAACACTTTCCAAAATAGAAATTAACTTTCTGTCCACTTAATTCCTGACCTCATATCTATTTCTGAAAAGTGGCCATTCAGGAGGTAGCCAGTATGGGACTAATTGTCAGAGATAATTGAATACTCAGAAGACAACCTGAACAAGGATATGCATCTTGCATCATGCTCTGCAGCTGGTAGAACTCAGTCATTAATGATTCTCAGTTAGAAGTGAATGCCAGAGACAAGGACCCTCTAATGAGAATGTTCTACCCCCATCAGGCACTCAGCAATCATAGTGCTGAGGACAATGTGTGTAATCTGACTGACAGATACATAGACTGAAGCCTGAAGATTTCCCATTCATCACGAGTGCCTGGTGGCTTATGGGGGAGAGCCAGTTTCTGAGATACTGGGATTTCATTTTAAAATTAGTGACCAAGAGCTGGAATTAGAAGTGACCTAGTAGATAGATATGGAGTACTGTTATGATGTGTGATTGTTGGGCCATGCTCCCTAGAGAATGAGTTGCCATATTCTGTACTAGCTGCAGCTTCCAGGTGTCCTTCATGGATAGTCTCATGAATAGTAATCTAACCTAAGCAAGAGAAAGGTGAAGTAATAGATTTCATCTGAAAGAGCAGGATGCAACATTTTGGTGAGTCAAATAATAATATAAGGCATGTAATGGGGTGTAAAAACCCCTGACAAGTCAGGAAAGGTTAATGAGTACCTGGGGATCCAGTGAGCCCAGTACTGCAACACCTGGAGCTGGTTTCAAGCTTCAAGGGAGGAGTTAAAAAGGAAGATCCGAGCTCATTTATTGCCTGGCTGGGTGGGAGAGAAGGTTGGCTAGAGAATGGGGGAAATCCCAGTGTGCCAGGGCATCCCCAAGTGAAGAATTTACCTTCATATTTATTTTGGACACTGAATAACTTAGAAGGGGTGGAACTTTTATATGAACTAGCTAAGGACTACATCACATCAGTCTGGAAGATGTTGGAGGCTGGGCAGATTAGCTGAAGGCCCAGAGGGAAACAGAGACACTACTTCCCTGATCCATACTATTAGGGGACATGCTGAGAAGGCATCCGGCCACAAGGTATTTCTGGCCACTGCTCTTTTCTTGTAATACAGAAGCAAAGATAAGTCCAGTAACCATCAAATCACAAACCAGCTTCAAAAATGGATGACTAAAACTCTTAGACTTCTATCAAGTACTCAGAAAAGCTCCTCACTGCCAATAAGCATTCCTTTCATCACCTCCAGAGTGAACTTAAGCCAAAGAGTTTTCATTCATGACCCTGCCCTGGACTGTCACTGGCACAGCAGGGAAACAGCACTGTCTGGGCTCCAAGGGGCAGTGTAGAAACCTCATATTTTGACAGCCCTGCAGATCATAGCATCTTGTATTCTTTCCTAGTGGTTTCACATTGTACAAAGGAATTGAGAAAATGAGTTATGTAGGATTCCAAATATCAGTACATTTGGGAGAGGACATCTCCCATAGGAACTGAATGAAGCTTTCTTAAAGTATTTCCATCCACCCTGCCACAAATATCATCATCCAATAGTACGGCAAGATCAATGTGATTGAAGACTGACAATAGATACAACAATACCAGCGTGGATGTCTGATCTATATCTAATATCATGAAGAAATTATCCACCTGCACAAGTAGCATTGTGCCTGTCCCATATCTAGATCCAGGCTCAATAGACAGAGCATAAACAGATTACAAGAAGTCAGCGGCTGCTGGATGTTGCCTGACACCATCTCCTCAATCATTTTTCACAGGAAAGGAAAGTAAGGGACAACAGTTTTGCCAACCGTCTAACTCCTCTAGAGAATGTAATGAAGCTGAGCTCTTTTATGTGGACTGTACATTTACGGTAGGATATGCTTTTTGAGGCAAGTGTTCAGAATACTTTTCTGAGCACAAACAGCTAAACAGAAGCCTACAGAGCTGCTTGTGTTTCTTGTAAGCTTCTCTTTAGGGCTTTCTTGTAAGTCAACTGGGTAGACTGTTAAAATGAGCTTTTTTCCTACTGCTATGTCATGTCTCTTTTCCATTATTATGTTCACTGACAATAGCAACAGTGGCTTCTTGAGCTAAGCATGGGTTGCAATGTTCATATGGGTAGTTGGCATCAGCCGTTCCTAGGGGAGTATAATGAGTCTACAAACTGCATATTGAGCTTAGAGGGGAGGAGAAAACCTCTCCTGCTTACAAGCAAACACCTTGATTACACTGCCTTGCAGCTGCCAGAGCTGCCAATCAAGGGCACAGGCACCCACAAGTGCAATCAATGGAGGAAACAAGATCTGCTATAAAGGAGGAAGTACAGAGAAGGACAAAGAGGTAGAAAGGCTTGGGATACTCAAGAAGAGATAGCTCTGCTTCAGGCTGCCTATAAGAAAGTAACCAAGGGTCTGAAGCAGATTGCAACCCCTAAAATAAAGAGACTGCTTATTAGAGGTGAAAGTCCAGGTATTGACCTGATCAAAGACAAGCTAAGGAGGGTCAGCCAGGAGAAGCTGGGACCCTTTGAAAGATCACACAGGAAGACCTTGACTGGGAGCTATTAAATATCTCCAGCAATTGATCCAGTGATGTGAGTGACTTCAGAAATTAACTAGCTTATGCTAAGGCATGCTTTTATGTTGTGTTACTAATCAGTCTGTTTGGGGTGCAGAGTCATTTAAGGGTTGTCTGCCAAGCAGGGCCAGCATGAGACTTTGTGCTCCAGGGGAGAAAGCCAAAGCCCGACTACATAGGGCTGAAGCCTGGGGTTCCGAAGCCTGCCACCCAGGGCTGAAGCAAAAGCCTGAGCAACTTATTTTCACAGGGACTCCTGTGGTGTGGAATCCCAGACAATTGCCCTGCTTGCTACCCCCTGTCATTGGCCCTGCCTTTTATATGCAGAAAAACAGTTTTTGTGGCACAGGTAGGCTGTGGAGTTTTTATAGCATGCTGGGGAGAGAAGGCTCAGAAAGGAAAAGGTTGAGAGCCCTTGTCCTAATGTTGGGCATTTTGCGATAGCTTTCTGCAAATATATTGCAAGGCCATGATCTGACACTAATTATACATTTTCTCAGCCAGCAAGGAGCAGGACATATAAGATCAGTGCTATAATAACATGTGTAGGACACAACCTAGAGGTTATGGTGTGTTTTATGTCTTTGCTCACAACACTGAGAACATGCGGAAACCACAGAGGCACAATTGGATTCCAAACATGTTTACTAATCATATACAGGCCCACTCTCCAGAACTCTGCTGGAGCAACAGTGTACATGTGTAGGTAGGCCTGTATACATTTATATAGCTAGAAAAGATGGTTGTTTGTAACTGAGTTGTGTCCTTGTGATTTCCCCACATTATTAATGTGGCATAGAAAACAAAGACATAACAATGTGTTTAAATAATGCAGCAAAACCCTTAGCAACGATAAACACTGAGCAGTTATGGGAGTGATACACTGTTAACAGCCGAGAATAACATCCCACATGAGCAAACATAGGCTTCATTTTGTAATCCTTCAATTCCACAGATTAACCTAGTCTATATTAATTCTCATAGAGAGGATCGTTTAGTCATCTAAGTTTGAGTTTGAATTACTTTGCCCTCTAGATCCCAGAAAAGTCAGCTCAACCCTGTAATCGGAGATAAACTGAAGCCTGTGCAGTTATCTAACTTTGAACCATTCTTCTGATAAGCCATTAGAAACTGCTGCCCTTTCTGCTCCACAAGGTTGACAAAACTCCATGGAAATTTTAGTAAATTAGATTTCAATGTCAATTATCTTATTTTAGGAGGATAGCCAAATGACTCAGAGTTCAGATAAAGCCAAATAAACACAGATGTCTCAGTATTTTTATTTATATTTCTGGTTTTTATTCATGACATGTTTTCTTCCTCAAGCACCCCTAAACTGAATTGTTTTTGTCATGATACTTCCAGGAAATGAAATATGAGAAAATCAGTTCTCTTGGATGCACAAATGGTTCCAAGTTACCAAAAACCCATGAAATATAAACACAATTACAAAGAGTGGAACCTATGCACACTACTGTTGTACAAAGCTTCTACACACGGGTTGGTTGCCTTTGCATCGTTCAACACAAGGACAGATGTTGTATTTCAGTGGTATACATTCAGTTCACTATGGAAGGTTCTTTTCACATTTAAAAGGAGCCATATAAATGTAAAATATGAACAGTAACAGCATCATCATCTTAGACCTCATCACAGTATACCTCTTACCTGCTACAATACTAACTTTTAGCCAGAACTTGAGTTCTTCTGTGGATTTGCACCCTCACACTAGCTCTAAATCACACACAAACCATTTAAAGCCACATGAAACCCTTGTTTTTCTTTCCTTTCATTACCTGCTCCCAGAACATACTTGGCTACGAAGGAGGTGCTCTGTTTCTTCAGACTGGCTTCATACACTCTTTTGCATATTGAAATGAAGTGGGCTGTTATGAAAGAACTCTATAGCACTGCCTATTATTATACGTGCCTCAAATTTCCCATTATAAGATCCTTTTTCCGCTTGTTTATAAGTGCCAAATTTTAACTCGTCAGTCTGAAATTTTCCATGCTGCGTGTCTGCTTCAGGCTGAACTTTTCAGGAAAATGTCAGACAAAAGTTTTCCAGTTTCTGAGAACAAACCAGTGGGCATGGCTGGGGAGGGAAAAGACAGCTCAGATGAGCTGGAAGGAGAAACTAAATCTGACCAAGCATGAAGACTGGAAATATGAGCAGGGGAGGGAGACTGGGACTGATGATGGGCTGTGGGGAAGGATTGGGACAGAGAGTCCAGAGGAGACAGTGGGACTGGGATAAGAACATTGTGAAATGGAGACATGAGGGGAATGGGTCTAGAAGATGAGCTGGAAATAGAATAGACAGGAGCTGGGGAAAGAGAGATTGAAAAGGGAAGGATAGAAGAGTCAGTGCCCACTAAAGCACATTCCCATTCAGAGCTGGGAATGGAACCCAAGACTAAGCTTCATGTTTTACTGTCAGCAAAATTCTGTGAAACCCTCTGGCAAAGTGTCTTATGGCCCTGATGCTGATGACCCATGTGGATATCAATGTCATGCCACATAAGAGAATTAGGGTTTTTTATTTTCTTTTTTTTTTAAACTGGGAAAGTGACAAACAGACAACTGTAAAAGAATGTTATTAAGGTTGCAAAGTTAAGCAAAAATTAGGAAATGATGGAATTAAAATTGTCTGTGCAACCTTAATTCAATATCCTTGTGTGCATGCATTATGATAGTCTTTACTTATATGATCTCATGCTATTTTTTCCCACAAGACCCCCACTTCATTCTGGGATGGACCTGCTCTGGGGGTGAATCAGGGCCGTGTAATGAAAAAGATGATTATCTGTAGGACCCCTGCTTTATTTGTTGTAGAATTTGGAAGGTGTGCAGTAAGAGAGTTATGGTATTACAGGAAGGGAGAGATGTTCTCATGTGTACAGTAGGTGTATGCTGCCCTGGAGGCTGGATTCTATCCTTGCTTCTACTACAGGGTTTCTATGTGATACTGGGTAAGTCATGTAGTAACTTTCTGTGAAAAGTTTGGTTCCTCATTTCCTGAGTGATATCCTGGAGTCTAGTTTGCAGAAGTTCTGAGCATTCACAACAAGTGAAGTCAATGGGAGCTGTGCTTCAAACATATTAAGACAGAATACTAAATACTCTGAAAAATCATGTCCTAGATGTTTCAAATTGAGCTTCCAAAATTAGTGGATACTTTTGTCCTTAATCACGCTGTGCCTCAGCTTCCCATCTGTAAAATGGGAATAATCCCAACCCTCATCTCACTGGAGTGTTGTGGAGATAAAATAATGAATATTTGTGAGGCACACAGGCTATAGCAATGAGAACCACAGAAAGTCAATAAGAAAATTAATAATTCTCTCTTCAGAGCAGGGATTGAACAGTGAGTAGTAAATTACGCATAGGGCCACACATAGAACAATAGGGAGAAAACTAAGTCTTGAGTAGCTGCTCAGTAAGCAAGCACCAGCCATCCTTTCCTATGCACTGAATGAGGAAGGGTCCCATGGAAAAAATAGTATGTGATTAAAGACTCACACAGATAACAACCTCAGGCTTAACTCTCATCTTTAACATTGCCTATTACTGCATCATACAGACATACCACAGTTGGAGTAATCAGAAGATATTATCATGTCATTTTTCTTATTAACTCAGATTGGTTTATAATTATTGTGTTGTGTCACCTGTACATGGCATTCAACTCAGCACCTTGCATTGCACAGGATAAATCAACAAAGTGAAGGCTATTGACAACACTTGGACATAATCCATTAATATGCACACAGTGAAGCTTTGGTTTGTGATAACTTTATTACAAATCAGTCTGATTACTGTTACTATATTTGGAGGGGTTGCTTGCACTTATAAAATAACTTTTTGAAAATAAGAAAACTGATGTGATGGACCTAAATCTGTGTCTCCTATCTCCCAGATTAGTGCTCTGACCACAGGGCTATAGAGTTATTCTAATTCTAGCTCTCTGGTGCAGTAAATGTTTGTTTGTTTATACGCAGTGGAATAGCTTCAAGAAAATAGAAAGAACTCTCAGGGAAAAACTTCCTAACTGTAAGAACAGTAGGGTAATGGAATAGACTGCCTACAGAGGTGGTGGAAGTACCTTTGCTGGAGATCTTCCAAAGGAGGCTGGATAACCATCTCTCTTGGATGGTTCAAATCCTGCATCTTGGCAGGGGGTTAGATGAGATGACCTTTGTGATCCCTTCTAATCTATGATTCTATGAGAGACATCCAGCCTAGAATAGCCAGTAGTCCAGTGGTTAAGGAACGTGGCTGAAGGGGACCCAAATTCAAATGTTAGTTCCATGTCAGCCAGAGTGAAAATCAAATCCAGTCCTCTCACATCCTGGGTGAGTGCCACACCCCTCTCTCCAGTGCTTCCTACTGCCTAGCTTGGACCACTCCTCGCCAAATTGTCACGGGCCTCTTTTCCAAACAAATGTTCCAATCCCACATCTGTGTTCACAACGCCCTTATGATACAGTCAGAAACCTTTAATGAATGTTCAGATCTGAACCATAGTAATGCAAATTCCCTGCCTTGTCATAATCTTAAAACAAAGAGATCCCCAAGGTGCTAAAACAGTAGGTCAAACACTCTATGTATGCTGGCCAGTAAATAGCAAACAAATCTGCTAATAATAGATGTTCTCTTAAATGTGCCTTCAAGAGATGCTCTGAGTGAACTTTTAAAGTCATGTCAAAGAAGAGTAGACTCCAGGTTATCAGCTGGTGTAAATCAGAGAGCATAGCTCCACTGAGGTTCAGAGACCAATCCATTAATCTGCACCTGAGCTTCAGGATATTAGAAAATGTTTTTATGAAGTAAAGGATATTGTCACCCACCCTTTACTAGTCTGGTCTTTTTAGATTGTTCCCACATCAATGATCTTACAATCTCTTTCTGAGTATATACAGCACCTATCCCGAATGGGCTCTTTCAATTCTCTGCTGGAACCTCTATGTCATGCTGTAATATAAATCATCAGTAATAACTGAACCCACAGGTAGTCTCCTAGATTCTTTAAAAAATGCTGTGGTTTCAGTACATGAGAAATTAATAGGAGATTTACAATGAGGCACTGGCCAGCAATTAATTGTACTGTACATTATATGCTAAATTCACCAGTTTTCCTCATTGTGTAATTGTTCTAATGCCTTAATTCAATGCACTGTAATATACACCGCCCAGGACTGCTTTCTACTAACATCTAACTTTCCCATGAAGCAAGTACCAATATAATTCATGGGTAGACCCTTCATCATCATCTTCATCTTTCATATCCATACTGCCTCACCTAATGTTTTAAACTGCCCTTAAGATATTACCCTCCATGCAAGAAGGGGGGATTTTTATGCAAGGAATGACAGGGCAAAACACAATCTAGAAGCCTAGTAGAATCTACCATCTTTTCCATCAAGATATGAAAAATCCCAAAGGAGAAGAAAGGGAAGAATAGAGGTCTGACAGTGTTAGAACTTAAAGGAATATCCTTGGCAGAAAATGAGGTAAGAATTTATAATATAATGAATATTTGATGTAGCAAATTTAATGAACACACACTCCTGATGCTCCTTAAGTGCTGCAAACTAGCAGATATAATTTCATATTTTTTATGTGTAACAGTAAAGGTTTTGACAGCTAGACAGAATCCTTGCAAAATATGCTTTGAACCCTGAGATAATTTATATCATTAAAGCATGGACTTAGAAATTTAAGGAGTATAATAATATGCACACTTCACATAGCAAAATATTACATTTCTGCAAAGACGCAATCCTGGCAAAACTACTAGAAGATGTAAGGGTTTGTATAAAGACCAGGGGAAATCAATAACCATAAGATTACCATGATTACCTGTGTAGATTACTAAAGTGTCTAATAAATTATCCACAAGTGCTTTCCAATAGCACAGAGAAGACAGACATGTAATGATGTCTCATTTCCCTGTCTAGATAACAAAAGCAACTGATGTGTGTGATACAGCATTTTTAAAAAATTATTTAAGAATGCTACTGTTTTGCTTTCTTCTCCTATCAGATTTACTTCAGCTTTCAACTCAGTGAAAACAGGCACATAATCTACATTTCCCAGGGAGAGAAGAATTAGAGTTTGTAATGATCAGATGTGGTAACAGCACATAGAATACCATAATTCATTGGCAATATCCTACAGTGAGCTGGATCTTTAAGAAGAGTGTGGGCTCAGGCCCATTTGTTTCTTCCCTGGTATTTTCAGTGATTATGGGACCTGACTGAGAAGGATCATGTGACTGAGGAGCAGAAGGAAGAGTATTTAAGCAGGAATATTTAAAGCTCCTGGTGGTTTAATGAGAGAAGAGGGTTGGAGAGAGCAGGCTTTACTTGTAAGATGCCCTGATGCAGCCAAGGGAAGAGACCTGCAAGAAGGGACTGTGGTAGGAGGTTGCTCCTGGATGAGAAAGCAGAGAAGAGGCCGGACTGGGTGGCTGTTCCTCTGCATCGTCTGTGGTAGAGGGTGGGATTGGGCTTCCCAGTGCCTGAGCTACCTTGCTATGCTACCTTGGAGTTTGGATGACCATGATAACATTGGACTAAGGGAAGATTGTTTATTTGGTTTAGGATTTTGTGTTGGATTCGTGCTGATTCTAGAAAAGGAGAAGTTTTCTTTGGCTAGAGGGTCAAAGCAGCCTTCTCAGCGAACTTAGAGGGTGCTCTGTGGACCACTGTGGGAAAGAGAAGGCCCTTTTTGCCAACTTACTCTGAAAATTTCACACAAAAAACAGTTAACTTTGGTCTTAATCTTCTTCCAGTCAGTGTAAGTCAGATAAACAAAACCTTCTCAAAGCCAGGTCTTCAACTTCAGTACTACATTTTGAGGTAAGCCCTGTTTCTGACGAGTGCCTCTGTGCAGAGTCCTCCCTTGCCAGAGTTCCAAAGGTGTCAGCTTCCTTCAAAAATTCTCCAAAGCAAGCACTTGGAGCACAGCCACCTACAAACGTGTAGGTTCTCAAGTGGTAGCTGATAACTTTTATATCAGGAATGGCACCTACTACTTTAATAAGCTGTTGCTGCTATGCCTATAGAAAAAAAATAGCCTCCACATGTAGCTATTTTGCTCCCCTCCCACTGGGCAACAGTATAAAGAGAGTAGTAAATATAGCACAATTTCCATGTTTCTACAGGGAACCACTGACAACAGTCCTACAGGAAGAATATTCGACAGGGATCTGAGAATAATTATGTCCCATTGCAAAGAGAGGCCTAAATTTGAGACTTTGGAAGGTTTAAGGCTGGAGACATCAGAATATATAGACACATACAACAAGCTACCTCCATTACTAATCTCAAAGGCTTTAGTCCTGCTCCCGTTGAAGTCATTGGTAAAGCACTCTGTCATAAGCATAAAGTAGCCTAGAATTCCTGCTTACCTGTAAGTGGTTAAGAAGCTAAAAGAAACCTGGTTGGCACCTGACCAAAAAAACCAATGGGGGCCAAAGATGCTTTCAAACCTGGAGGGAGGGAAAGTGCTTTGTCTGTTGTATCTCATTTGTTTTGGGCTTTCAGGGGAATCAGACAGTTTTCTTCTCTCCATCTAATCTATATTCTTTTTCACCAACAGCAGTAAGTAATTTAGCCAGGCAAGGCTGCAGCTTATATTTGTTTTTTTTCCCTTGTGAATTTCTCAGGTTTTTGGGAGATACCCCTGTATTTTCTCTGTAATTTTGAAACTCAGCAGAGGGGGGAGGAATTCCTCTGTGGTGTGGGTTTTTCTTTGATTCTTTTTGGGATTGCTAAGTGTTTTCCACTGATTCCTATAGGAATTTTGTTTCTCTCCTTTTCCTTTAATTAAAATCTTTCTTTTAAGAATTTGACTGCTTTGTTTTCCGTTGTGTAAGATCTAAGCTTTTGGATCAGGCTCATCTAGCAAAGTTGGTGAGGAGTTTTTCTCAAGCCTTTCCCAAGGAGGGAGGTATAGGCTTGGGGGCATTTTTGGAAAGAGAGGGGCTCCAAGTGGCCCTGCCCCTAGTTCTTGGGGTAACACTTGGTGGTGGCAGCATACTGTTCCAGACACAGGAGAAACTTGTGTCTTGGGGAAGTTTTAACCTAACCTGGTAAAATAAGTTTAGGGGGGCTTTTCATGCAAGTCCCCACAGCTGTACCCTAGAGTTCAGAGTGGGGAGGAATCCCTGACACTCCCATTTGTTCCTTTGATGTAGGATCAGAGCCAAGAAGACTATATATTTAACACATGATTAGCTCCATGAGGTAGACGCTTCCAAAATGTTCAAATCTGAATGCCTTAAATTAGACCCATATTTAAAGACCTAAATAGAAGTGCTTTGGTTTCCAGAGGTACTTATTTCATGTTATCAAGTGGGCAGTTGCTTAGCACCTCTGAAAAATCAAGTCTCTTATTTAAATTCCCTATGTATGGATTCAGAAGACAAATTTTAGGTGTGAGGTTTCCAAAATTTTGTCCCTGGACTGTAGAGAAGAGCTAGTGATATTAGCTGTAACTTACTGTCTAGGGAATTGGTTTATATTTGGAAAAATCTATGAGTGCTATAGAAGTAGAGGTTTCCAAGCCTGCTGAGAAAATAGTGATATTTCCCCCAACTCATGAAGATGCAATCACCACTCCTGTGAATTTCTGCGGTACTAAACATCCTTCACAGGCCTTAAGGAGTCATTCAGCTTTTTATAGACTGGCGAGCCATATTAAAATAGAGTAATGCAGTCAGTAATACCTTTAAAATAGTGTTCTTAGTAACATGAAGGTTATATGCTTCTTCACAAAAGACTTTGATCAGATATTGGCCAAAGTGTGAGAATTATATGCCCCTTTAAATGCATATGATAATTTCATAGATATACCCAAATGAAAAAAAGCTGAGATTTAGTATCACAACAGCTTAATGGGGGTCATACTGGTTTGGCAAACTGGTACTCTTTTTGAGACTCCCATCTTATTTTTAGTCTTTCAGCTTTCATTTAAAGAAATAAATGTTCTATCATTTATGGGTTTTTTAATAAAACTTTAAAAATGTGAACTGGGTCTGAACAGATACAGTGAAGTCTCCCAGAGTTTGTAAACAGCCTGAAACAATAGTTTTGAGCTATGAAGTACATGAATCTATCAGTATGTGGTGTTAACGCTGATGCCTCATGATGATTAAACTGTCAGTATTTGTAGTGCATCGGAGTTGGATAGTATCTCTTTAAATAATGTGTGAGCTTTCTAGTAGCCCTCGCTGTCTTCTGCCCTTCTGAACCCACAAGAACCTTGCCAAAGCTGCAGTATGTGCAGCTATGCCTTGTGTGACGTATGTGTTTAAACACAGTTATTTGAACCCAAGTGCCCATGTGGTTCCTTCAACTTAAGCATGTAGTGTAAAGCATAAGACATGTAACGCCCTCGCCCCCCAAGTCCAAGTTGTGACTCAAGCCTTCTCCCCAGTGCTTGCTACGTAGAATGGCTTCTTCCTTCTTCTCACATGGGTTGGATCGTGGGTTCTTTTTCTGATGCCTGCACATAAAGTGACTCATCTCTGTGCCCAAGGTGTGTTGTGCTACACATGGGGCAACAGTATAAAACCCACTACAGAAGAAACAATAAAGTACATCAATACAAACCACAGCAAAGAAATGACACACACAAAAGTAATGATGTAACAAAGGGGAACTTTATTAGGAGCTGGAAAATAGGATCTGGGGAAGGACAGGATTAGCATTAACTAATACTAAACATTAACAAATCAACCTATCTCACACCTCACGCATTTTTCCCAACCTCAAGCTTCTTCCCTAGCATTTTCCCAGGCAGATGGCATACTGAAAATGAGTCTGGAGGCAAATTTTACTGTTCTGTGAATGTTGGTCAGCTTAAACCAGAAGGGTTCCCTTCCTGTGTCTTTGCCACTGAGTAGGGCAGTATCCACTCCTGCCTCGCTGGCCTCGAGTCCTGTGGAGGCCGCGGCTGGCTCTCAGTAGACCAAACTAGGTCAGATCTCTGCCTCTCTGGATGCTGGTCTTTGCAGGGCTGTAAGAGCCTGACCCATACATTAGATCCCACAGCAGTTCAAAGACTCTCTTTGTGGGGAGTGAAGTTAACCAGGGACTCCCTCAGCTGTCCCACTTCTCTCAGCTCCCTAGCTCAAAACTGAAACTTGTCCCTTGTCTCTGAGTCAGGCTCTCCTCTACCACTAAGGTTGCTAAGCACCCCCCAACTCATCATTGGCCCAGTCAATGACTTGTCCAGATCACAGGGTTTCCAACCCTCTGGGAATGTCCTGGAGTATCCATGAGTTAAAGATCATCATAGGATGAAACCTCCAGGAATACATCCAACTAAAATTGGCAACCCTACCACATCACCCAATGCAGAAGCCTCCCTATTGGCCTCAGCAGGAGTTCAGTCCATTCTGTCTGCACCCCTGACTCCAGGCATGCTGAGAATTGGTGTCAGAAGGTCTGGAAGCCATGACAGTTGAAGTCCCTTGTGTAGGGCCCCCTAAAACAATGTTCCTTCATTGGCAACCCACAACGGCCTTTCATTGGGCCTGCCGGGCATCAGCTGTTCCTTCTGCTCCCCGCTGGGAGTTCCACTGTAAGGGCAGCCTGGCTCTGGCTCTAGCTTGAGTTCCTGGCAGCTCCAGCTCCTGCATTCTACCACCAGGCAGCCCTTTTCGGGCTGCAGAGCAGTACTCAAGCCAACAGGTGCCAGTCCCAGGCAGGGAGGTGCTCTGAGGAAGGCCACTGTGGGGATGCTGCAGTTGGGACTGGGAAGGGGAGCGCAGGGGCTGGAGCTTCCAGGAGCCCAGGGCAGAGCCAGATAGTTTGTGCATCGTTACAGTGGAGCCATCAGTTGGGAGCAGGAGCCAGAGAGGGGCAGGGTGTGGGAGAGTTACCCCTTCTCCTATCGGCCTCTCCCAGTTTCCCCATTACCCCATCTTCTTCCTCGCTTCCCCCACTCAAGCAGTACTATGGAGGGTCCTGTCCCCTATACCTATTTCACCTCCCTCTTTCAACCCTTGGGAACCAAAGCCCCCCCGCCTTTTCCAAATGAGCATGGGGGACACAGTGCTCATTCAGATCATCAGGATTTTTGGTTAGTTGAAATTCAGACTTTACCTGTACATGGCACAATGGTAAACAAGGGGAACCTAAAGTGAAATGCATCCCAAAACATGCCTCCAATTAGACTACCAGTCTGCTTGCCATTCAAAATCTGCCAACGTGTCATCTTTGGCATGTGTGCCAGATGTTGCCAATCCCCACTGTTAGGTGAAGTAGTCATGCCATTGACTCACAAAGATTTGAACACTGCCTCCTTCGACCCACCAGAAAATGTACTGAACACCACTGCCCTTGAAGCTCAGTCTGGCATTCTTGGAGCTGACAAACTCCAACTGGAGTTTGCAGACACAACAGTATTATTGACTATTTCACAGTTAATCAAAGCACATAAGTGAGGCAGGGATGATCATATTATAAAGATTTGCACAATCTACTGTGAATGTCAGTTCATTCTGATGTCACAAATGCATGGTGCTCAGGAGAGTACTACCACTTATTTTTTCCCTGCTCCCTCTCCCAGGAAGGAGGTAGGGGCTCCAACCTTCTCCCACAATCATACCCCAGATGACACAGGACTGGAACCTAGCAGAGAACACACACTATCTATTTGGGAGATTAGCACAATCTGCTGTGAGTAGAATCCAGTGAGCAGAGTTTGGGAGAATACCACAGCCTTTATTTTCCCAGCCTAAGTAAGGCAGCATAACCAGCACCATCCCATTAGAAAGCTGGCTGGATCGTCGGGCTAAACAGGTCGTGATCAATGGCTCCATGTCTAGTTGGCAGCCGGTATCAAGTGGAGTGCTCCAAAGGTTGGTCCTGGGGCCAGTTTTATTCAATATCTTTATCAATGATCTGGAGGATGGCATGGACTGCACCTTCAGCAAGTTTGCAGATGACACTAAACTGGGAGGAGTGGTAGATACGCTGGAGGGTAGGTACAGGATACAGAGGGACCTAGACAAATTAGAGGATTGGGCCAAAAGAAATTTGAGGTTCAACAAGGACAAGTGAAGAGTCCTGCACTTTAGATGGAAGAATCCCATGCACTGCTACAGACTAGGGACAGAATGGCTAGGCAGCAGTTCTGCAGAAAAGGACCTAGGGGTTACAGTGGATGAGAAGCTGGATATGAGTCAACAGTGTACCCTTGTTGCCAAGAAGGCTAATGGCATTTTGGTCTGTATAAGTAGGGGCATTGCCAGCAGATCGAGGGACGTGATTGTTCCCCTCTATTCAACATTGGTAGGGCCTAATCTGGAGTACTGTGTCCAGTTTTGGGCCCCACAATACAAGAAGGATGTGGAAAAATTGGAAAGAGTCCACAGAAGGGCAACAAAAATGATTAGGGGCCTGGAGCACATGACTCATGAGGAGAGGCTGAGAGAACTGGGATTGTTTAGTCTACAGAAGAGAAGACTGAGGGGAGATTTGATAGCTGCTTTCAACAACCTGAAAGGGGGTTCTAAAGAGGATGGATCTAGACTGTTCTCAGTAATACCAGATGACGGAAAGAGGAGTAATGGTCTCAAGTTGCAGTGGGCAAGATTTAGGTTGGATATTAGGAAAAACGTTTTCACTAGGAGGGTGGTGAAGCACTGGAATGGGTTACCTAGGGAGTGATAGAATCTCCTTCCTTAGAGGTTTTTAAGGTCAGGCTTGGCAAAGCCCTGGCTGGGATGATTTAGTTGAGGATTGTTCCTGCTTTGAGCAGGGGATTGGACTAGATGACCTCCTGAGGTCCCTTCCAACCCTGATATTCTACGATTATGATAAGGTCTGCAAACTTCACCCTCTAGCTATTTCTATACTGTCAAAGAGCGGAATCTAAACAAATCCACGAAAGCCCTTTTGCTAAATGAAAGGGAGTGCCTGTTGGCATCTCTCTGCTTCTTAAAATAAAGGGCTAAGGAGCAATGTAGTACAGTAAACAGTTATGAGCTACTTACCACTACAGACTGGTAGTAGAGAAATACTGTGACAAACTCTTTGGAAAGTCCAAAACCCCTTAAGAAGAAGCTTAATAATTGCACTTTTTCCTGAGCTCTTCCATCCAAGGAAGTGCAATTTTAATGTGATTCAGCTCATGTAGTCATCCCCTGTTGTGCTCTCCTGCTAAAATGCTTCATAGGTGCAAATTATATATGGAAGGATGCAAGAGCCCTATTTAATGGAAAACCTAAACGTACACAACCTTTGGAAAACTAGCCTGAAGTGAGCATTTGCTGCTGGGAAAGGTTTATTAATACATTTGTATTTTCTTTCATTTCATTTTTAAGAAAACAAAAGTTAGAGCGTGATTTTTTTTTAAAAAAAAGTCAGCAATATTTGCTTTCAAGAAAATTTATGAGAAAATCTATCTTGTCCTGGTAATCTGATATCTCTTGTATGAAAGAAGTCATTGATTACCTTATCTAAATGAAATAGGCTGTGTATATGAATAGCTATTGTGACGGAGTCAGACCAGAAGGATATAGGAGAGTGCTGGAAGGCAGGTATATTAGTCTCAGGATGTGCAGGTCCCTGTTCCCTGGATAGCCAAACAAAGGCTACTCCAGGCCAATCAAGACACCTGGGGCCAATTAAGAACCTTCTAGAAAGGAGTAGAAACAGCTAGCCTAATTGGGACACCTGAAGCCAATCAGGGACTGGCTGAAACCAGATGAAAACCTCCCAGTTAGTCAGGTGGATGTGGGTGTCAGGAGCTGTGGAAGGAAGTTATGCTGTTGGTGAGACTGAGTGTTGGACAACATAGCATACTGAAGGAAGGAGGCCCTGAGGTAAGGGTGAAGTGGAGTTTGAAGAAGCTTGGACTGCTGTGGGGAAGTAGCCCAGGGAATTGTTCTGTGTTTTGTGCCTAAAAGGTCAGCCATCTTAGCTGATACTATTAGGGTCCCTGGGCTGGAGTCCGGAGTAGAGGGCGCGCCTGGGCTCCCCCCTTTTCCATCTTCCATACTGGCCTGTGATGACGGTAACTCACTAGGTGGTGACTCTTGCCAATTATACTGAGAAAGGGAGGTCACTCTGGGGCCTAGATGAGTTTCTGAGGCCCCTAAATCTGCCAGGAAGCGCAGGACCCACAAGCACAGACTTGGAGCTTATGCCCCAAACATATAAAACTACTCCAAACTTCAAACAATCATAATACAAAGCAGTTGTTTTGGTGCTCATTGGGGGAAAAGTGAGGATATGCCTCACGTAGTATAGAGAGTTCAAACTGAGCTTGCAAGAAGAGTGAAAGCTAATGTGGCAAAGCCATAGTACACACTAGAAGTTGTTTATCCTAAAACACAGTGATGGGTGAACCTTGGAGGCCCAAAATATTCAGAAATTCAGATCTCATTTCAGGGTCGTCTTTCTCCTTCCTGTTTCCATTCTTCTATCATACCGCAACCATATTCTTTAGTCTTCCTCCAAATTAATATTTTCACTCTGTTAAACATCTCTTTTCAGCCCACAATAAGGCTACGACTGCCACTATCCCTTGAGTGCTCCAATTCGGTGCTTTGTTGAGAAGTTATGGGAGTAGAATCCGTTTGCATGACCTTGAACCTTTGCATGTCGAGAGCCTCCGCTTTTCCCTGGTTTGTACAGCTATAGTCTGAAGGATATAACCAAGGAAGCACAATTTTCATGGTTATGAAAATTCATTGTATTTAAAAGTAAACAATGATGATACCTCACAAAGTAGTAATTAATTTGCAAATATTTGTGCAGAAGATGAAAAATGTGATAAGGGTGTATTTTAATAACTATGCTATAAAACCATAATGGAAAAATTATCACCCTCCTTCTGTGTACTGATGTCTTAAAATGACCATAAATTTATGTCTGCAACCCTGATAAAATCAAATGAAAAGTAGGCGCACAGATTATTGTTCAGATATAAATGACATTGAATTCACTGGTTTACTGTTGTTCCACACATTTCTCTTTTAAGTGGGAAAAGAGTCAGTTTTGTACAAAGTTATCTTGAAGAGTTTCATTTTTATTAAGGTAATATCTTGGGTTAAAACTACATCCCAGTGAAGTTCCCATTCATTTTAATGGAGTTACACTACAGAAGAATTTTGTGGAATTTAAAATTCCATCTGGAATTAACATTTCGAACATAAGAATGGCCCTACTGGGTCAGAGTAAAGGTCCCAGTAGCCCAGTATCCTGTCTTCCAGTGGCCAGTGCCAGATGCCCAAAGGGAATGCACAGAACAGGTAATCATCAAGTGATGCATCCCCTGTTGCTCATTCCAAGCTTCTGGCAAACAGAGGCTAGAGACACCATTCCTGCCCATCTTGGATAATAGCCATTGATGGACCTTTCCTCCATTAATTTATCTAATTCTTTTTTGAACCTTGTTATGTTGTTGGCCTTCACAACATCAGGCTGACTGTGCGTTGTGTGAAGAAATACTCCCTTTTATTTGTTTTAAACCTGCCATCTATTAATTTCATTTGGTGACCTCTAGTTCTTGTGTTATGAGAACGAGTAATCAACACTTTCTTATCTACTTTCTCTACGCCAGTCATGATTTTATAGAACTGTATCATATCCCCTCTTAGCTGTATCTTTTCCAAGCTGAAAAGTCCTAGTCTTATTAATCTCTCCTCTCATGGAAGCCATTCCATACCCCTAATCATTTTTGTTGTCCTCTTCTGAACCTTTCCCAATTCCAATATATCTTTTTTGAGATGAGGTGACCACATTTGCACACAGTATTCAAGACATGGAAGTTGTATGGATTTATATAGAGGCAACATGATATTTTAAGTCCTATTATCCTTCCCTTTCTTAATTATTCCCAACATTCTGTTTGCTTTTTTGACTGTCGCTTCATATTGAGTGGATGTTTTCAGAGAACTATCCACAATGACTCCAAGGTCTCTTTCTTGAGTGGTAACAGCTAATTTAAACCCCATCATTTTATATGTATAGTTGGGATTATGTTTTACAATGTGCATTACTTTGCATTTATCAACATTAAATTTCATCTGCCATTTTGTTGCCCAGTCACCCAGTTTTGGGAGATCCTTCTGTAGCTCTTCGCAGTCTGGCTGGGTCTTAACTATCTTTAGTAATTTTGTATGATCTGCAAATTTGGCCACCTCACCATTTACCCCTTTTTCCAGATCATTTATTGATATATTGAATAGGACTGGTCCCAGACAGACCTTTGGGGGACACCACTATTTACCTCTCCAGTCTGAAAACTGACCTTTTATACCTATCTTTTAACCAATTACCTATCCATGAGAGCACCTTCCCTCTTATTTCCTGTTTAGCCTTGGTGGCTCTTTTTTTGTTTTCTTACTACATTTTTTTAATTTGGGGTATACATTTAAGTTGAGTTTAAGTTGTGTGGAACTGGGAGTGTCTCAGAGAATGCTACCCTGGAGGTCCTGAACTTCAATCTGTTGCCTAGCAGCCTAAATTTGGCCTCCAGGATCTCCCTCCTATCCTTTCTTATGTCATTAGTACCTACATATACCATGACCACCGGCTCCTCCCCAGTAAATGCTGCTTTGGGTGCAATAAACTGGGTAGCCCCACTCTGTTGCTTGTCTTCTGCCTGCATTCCCTTTTTACTCCTGCAGCTGGTTTGTTTGTTGTTTTTGTTTATATCAAGGGGGTGTTTTTGGCTTTAAAGAATGTTGAGTTCTAGTCCCTCGCAAAACTCCCCTGTTAGCTGCTCCTGTCCGCTAGTGATTTGAGTGGATAACATACCTGTACAAGTAACTCTTGCAAAAGAACATTGAAGCTGAAGATATTAAGATAAGTGTGAACCTTTCAGATTAGATTTGCAGCAGGCCTCAGTGGGAATTGCTCCGGCCTCTTTCTTTTAATTAACCTGAAGTGTTAACCTTTAATTATTGAGTTATTATTCTGAGTAGAAATTACAGTGGTTATTTTCTCTGAGATTAATTTAGAAAATTATGAACAGCTAGACTAGAACTTGTGTATTTGTGTCTGGATCATACAGAAATAGCCTCAGTCAAAATGAGGTATCAAGTTATATTACTTAGCTGAGGTCAGACTGAGGTCTATTTATTTCCTATCTATATGGGAGTGAGAGAAGATGCCTGCCTTTAATAAATGGAAAAAATGAATTATCTTATGAAGATTTATAAGTATCTCAGTGGGCATTTGCCTTGTTTAGTCAAGGTATTAGGTCAAATTGTTTAAATCGTCTTCCCTTTTTGTGGTGGAGTTTTCATGTGCAAAATATCCACGTGCAAATTTGGGTACTCAGACTTGCATCTCTAGCCACCTAATTACAGATGCAAAAATGCAAATTTAAATTTTGAACTCATTCCTAGTGTTGTATAATATGTAAGAATAATATGAGTGGACTTAATGACAAGCTCAGCTCAGGCAGTTTGAAAATATTTTCTTCACTAGGAAAAGGGACTTTTTATTTTATTTATTTATTTTCAAGTGTGTCTTGTTCAGGGGTGGGCAAACTTTTTGGCCCGGGGGCCACATCAGGGTTCAAAATTGTATGGAGGGCTGGATAAGGAAGGCTGTGCCTCCCCACCTCCTATCCAACTCCCTCCCACTTCCTGCCCCCTGACTACCCCCCTCAGAATCCCTGACCCATCCTACTCTCCTGCTCCTTGTTCCCCGACTACCCCCTCCAGAGACCCATCACTCCTAACCACCACCCCTGAAGACCCCACCCTCTATCTAAGCCCCCCTGCTCCTTGTTCCCTGACCGCCCCCTCCAGAGACTCCCTGCCCCTAACCACACCCTGGGAACCCACCCCCCTTCTCCTTGTCCCTTGACAGCCCCAACCCCTATCCACATCCCCTTCCCTGACAGAGCCCCAGGACTCCCATGCCAGCTTCCCCATTCCCTGACAGCCCTCCCCCCCAGAACCTCCACCTGATCCGACCGCCCCCTGTCCCCTGACAGCCACCTGGGTCTCCCTGCCCCTTATCCAACCCCCCGGCTCCAGTCCCAGCCCTCTTACCACCCCACTCACAGCAGCGGCTGGAGCCAGACATGAAGCCACACAGCCATGCCCCATCCAGAACACTGCCCGTGCAGCAGCATGGCTGTGGAGGGAGAGCAAGAGAGGGGCGGGAGAGCCTCCCTGGTGAGCTCAGGGCTGGGGAGGACAGGCCCGTGGGCCGGATGTGGCCCACAGGCCATAGTGTGCCCTCCCCTGGTCTAGTTTCACCTATAATAGTGAAATAAAAATACCACAGAAAAGTCCCATGTCTTTCCTTGGCACTGTCCCCTCACTCCCCACACACCTCACCAGAAAATTGGTTTATCTGTTTTCATAGACCCTAATCCTGAATTCCTTAGTCAGGCAGAACTATCATTGATGCCAGTGGGAGTTTAACCTGAGAATGGATTGTATGATCAGGCCCGAAACAACCTGCAGCAAATTCTCTGTCTTGAAAGATCATATTCTTTCTACTCAGATAAAATATCAAAGGTAACCTAACTGACCACATATCTATTAAAGTCAGCTAAATTTAAGTGGGGTTTGGATAAGTCCCCAAATCATGAAGCCCTTGCTCCGGTCAAACTCATATTGACTTCAACAGAAGTTGGATGTCAGTAAGGGCTGAGTAATAAGGACCTCATGTTTTGACTCTCCGGTAAACCTAGTCCTACCCCCACTGAACATATAGCCCAGAGAACTTATGAATGTATGGCTCTTTGAATTCACTGAGACTAGGACAAGGCCCAAATTGAGGTAAAATTATATGTAATTTTAATTCCCCTTACGATAAAGTACTGCGGTATTCTACAGGAGAGATCCAAAACTTAGAGATCTATTGAACTTACAATAGTGACACTATAGTACCGCTGTAGGTACAAAATGAATTTTAAAATGAAGATTGAGCCCATCTGACCAGACAACAATTTGTTGAATAATGGAAACTAAATCCTTCCTTCCAGTTCCATGCAAGAGAGGCTAAGGTGCTGTTCTGAAATGGAAAAAAGGAAACAATTTGGAACTATCCAATTCTATAATACTTTTGAGCTGCAATTTTGTGAAGCCTTACAGTAATTTAACACATGTCATGAAGCACTTGGAAATGTAATAAAAATCCTGTTTATTACCAATACCGCTTTGGGCCAAAGCATTCATGTGAGACTCATCTGATCCTTATAGTTGATGACCTTAGAATCTGTCTCCATCAGGAAGAACAAGATGATTTATTGTTCTAGGGATTTTGTAAGCACTGAAATATAGTTCCACGGGTGTATGTGCATGTGTATTCTTTAGTATAGATCAGACTGTGATGTGTTCTGAAAGGAGCTATCTGTAGATCTCACCCTTCTGTGTGGAAGATAGGGGAGAATCACCTCCACACTACA